>CAJPEX010004422.1:0-21856 GCA_905338405.1 Notodromas monacha | reverse complement strand
ACTCGAAATAACCGCAGCAATAAATGACATGAATGTGAAACCTTTTCAGTATACTGTACAGTGTATATGAATAAGGACCTCATTTTCATAATTCATTTTCATGCATCAAAACTTGAATCGGTTTTTTCGATTTTCAACAATGTTTGCGTGATTACTATATACATGTAGTGGACCCCTGGTCAACAACCTTGATTGGTTCCTGACAAAAGTGTATTAACCAAAACGTTTTTGTTAAGCAAATTTAATTTTCCTATAGACTTCAGTGGGGAAGAATTTAATCCAATCAGTGAACCCAGAACTGCCAGAAGACAATGAAACATTGAGTATAAACAAATTCAAGACCATAAACTATAAATGGAATACGTTTTTGCTACATCTTACATGAACCCAGAGTGTTTTTACAATGTTATGTGGAAGTAGGACTGATGAGAACAACAATGAAAAAAGCTTCACATCCTGAAAAACACGCACTGTGAGAGTGGAATTTCTATTTTTAGTACTGCAAGGGAAAATTAGATATATGTTTCTAACATTCGAAAAAATAGAAAAACCAGGCACAGAAGAGCAAATAATTCTGTCACAGAATTGCACATATAAATAAGGTGGTCAAAGAAANGAATTTCTATTTTTAGTACTGCAAGGGAAAATTAGATATATGTTTCTAACATTCGAAAAAATAGAAAAACCAGGCACAGAAGAGCAAATAATTCTGTCACAGAATTGCACATATAAATAAGGTGGTCAAAGAAATTGTAAAATGCAAGATGGAACGTATTGAAAAACGGAAAAACTTGGATATCAGAGCATATATAGGTGGATTATTTGCACTTAGATTGTACCATACATTTCAGCCTTAAAATCAAAATTTGAATCTTCGAATTTGGGATTTTTCCCAGAAGAAAAGTTTGTCAACCAAATTTTGGTTTGTTAACCAAAGTATTTTCCTCAAAACCAAAAGTTTGTTAACCCAAAATTGTGTTAATTGAGCGATTTGTTAGCTGAAGATTCACTGTTTATAGTCCTCAGGATAATAAAACTAGTATTTTTTGCTCAACATATTCATTATTCCATGATAAGGTCCATATATTCCTTAATTAACGTGGATAATCACCAAATGATTGTATTCAGTTTATTTCCTTTCATTCTTAATTTGATGCGTGGAAACCATCAGACGAGAACACTAAGATAGCACTTCTACGGACCCAAATCCACGTCTTCGTTTAAATTAGCTGTAAGCAAATTTGCGCTGATATATTACATTCAACAGTAAATAAATAGTCCCACCGGCCTTCCCTAAGCGGCCGAGGGAAATGAAACTACGGTCAAAAGGTCCAGAGGCACTAAAAGAAACTAGAAAATAAATCCACTAGGATATCGATTAGTAAACTTTAAATTAAACCAATAATCAGGTTTAGTTACGTCTATTTTAATTGACGATAAGGGCTACTATAGTTATCGTCATGTTCGTTTGAATTCCTTGAAAATATTTTTGCTCCGCATGGTGATTCAACCGATACCTGCGAATATGCTCGTTGAATCACAAAAAAGCTGGACGAAATAATGCCATTTGCAAAAATTTGTTCGAGAAATGAGTGCGAGCATCATGGAAAAAATTGAATATTGGACTGCCCAATTGAGAAACAACCGTAAATCCAATGACTTTAATCACAGTTGTATCAACATCTATACTGTTCTTGAAATCCCTATAGAAGTAAGGTCGGCAACAAAAAAAGACATCGGCATTAAAGCAATTCTGATACAAATTTTCTATCGCCCAACTCCTGGTTACGTGCCTCTTGTCCTCCAATTTTATGGGGCTAAAACGAACAGTACGTTTCTCCAAATCGTAAATGCAGACTTTGAGGTTCCTTTGGTATTCTTTGGCGTTCAGTTTATTACTTCAATATTTTTCCAAATTTCTTATCAAGATTTCCAGGAGAATTCGTGGTGCACCGGCTAGCTGTTTCATGGGGCTCCGCAAAACATTGCTTGAGAATTTCTCGTCGTCAATGCCTGTTACAGTTTAACCTAGATTCCTCAAGCCTCCCTAATTCGATTTTTCTCAATTCTCTGTTTTAATTTCCCTGAAAAGGAATTGAAAATTCCCCTAGCTTACTGCTGGCCTTCCTCCTCAAAACTGAAAACTCGATTTTTCTGGAGACGTTTTGATGATCAATTCATTGACACAGGAAAGATTAAGGCAATCAAAATGTCACTTGATGTGTTTTGAAAGGAAGTGAAACACTGATAGGGCAAATAAACCTTTGCCTCCAATAAGTTCAGCATCCCATGAACCCATTAAAAAAACAAATTTGAGGCTGAGAATATCATCAGTCACAATTTTCTGGTATCGTTCTGTCTTTCCCCGAAAACACAAATCCTCGTCCCTTTATAGCTCCAAATCTCTCCAAGTTTTGGGTTTTTCTTGGTTCCTTCAAGTTCGCCGTGAGGAACAGATTCCACTGGAAATTTAATACTGTATAATGTTGTAAAATCAATACTGTAATCTCTCCACCACTCCATTTTTTTTGTGCAGAATAGCGACAATGAAGAACACGATTAGTGTCGCACCTGAAAGGAGGACGAAGTTGAGTGCGTAGATGAGCCGAGGCGGCTTTGGGCCCGGGGGACTCGTCAAATCCGCGGCGCCGTTCGGCAACCCGTCATTCATGGACTCTGGCAAGGCCAAATTCGCATTTCCTGATGGCTGCTGCTGCGCCGCCGCCGATGACGGCCCCACTTGAGAAATGTCCACCTGGAACTTGATCTGTCGTTGCAAGAAAACTGGACCCGACGTCGACCGCTTGTACTCCACTCGGAACGACATCGGGCTCGTCACGCTGTGTGTCAACTCCGGGATCTTTCACATATGGAGAAGAAAAGAGAGAATGCGAATTAATGCGAGAACCCTTTCAAGCCAAGTGGAACACCCACACAGCTACAGTTTTCCAGTGTTCCTGCAACCCTTTTGAGTCTGCAGACTGGCAAATGTCCAGAAACTTTTTTGCACACCAGCATGAAATTTTCAAATACCTACCAAAAAGTTCTCATCAAAGCAAAACTTTTATTGATCAGAAAACTAACTTTAAAACGAATGAAGCAGCTGTTGCGGAATGGAGCTATAGGCTTCAAGAAGGATTTCTCAGAAGGAATACTCAAAATAATACATTTTGGCTAGTTAAATTTTGTGGTATTTGGATGAAAGCCAACTTTTACAGAGTGACCTTAACAAATGCACATCACAACATATGAATAATTCAAATTAGGGGTTTAAAGCTGAAAAAACCTGCCCCAACATCCACACAGCAATGACAGAGGCAATTTTCCTACATTTCTGGAAAATTGATAAATTACATTCGTTTTAATTTCTGAATTACTTGCACAAATTGAGCTACTGTACAGTATCTACATTCCAAATATAAAAAAAATTTCATCATGAAATTTCCCGATTTCAGAATCCAAGGTAGGCAAACTCTGTGCTTCTTTGTTTTCAGAGTTTGTTCCGAAATTTGTGCACAATATAGCAAAACTCATTATTTTCATTTCTTTCTTGAGCTCCTTCTGATACTTAAGTATCAGATACCCTGCTCTTTTCTTCTGTAGATTCATTTTCTGTATGTAATTGAAGTTGAGAAAATTGTTTTTCAATTTCCCCCAATTTTGTATGAACAAGAAACCCAATTAAATGTGTTCCAATGGAAATCAATAGGAAAATAAGATCCAATATATGAGAATGTTCCAACACAGGCACACAATCCAAGGACCAATTACATCCAAATTTCACTGTACTTCTCGTCAGATTATTTTAGCAGCCATTATCTTTTCAAAATGTCAGTTCAAGATTGAGACTTCATTACCACCTGTGATAAATGTTATACGCTGAAGAAAATTTCCTGATGGACTGGTAAAAAACGTCTGCTAGCCATTGCCAAGCAGTCTGCAGACCATTGGTTGCAGACCCCACTGAAGTACATAAGAAGAATGGCATCATTTTATTTTTTATTTTTTACCGAGAGAAACGCATGGACGAGATCAGCCTTCAGCTGTGCCAGAGACTTGTCTCGTACAATCACTGTATAAGTTTCCTCCTTCTCCGAGCCCGTGAGCAAAGTCCCGAACCAAGACTTCTTCGTCAGTTCCGGCGACGATTCCGGCGTCAGGTGAACTTCATCCGCTGCTGCTAACGCATACGGATAGAAAAAAGAATAGGGGGATACAAAAAGTTAGTTTCTTGTTAATCAATACACAATCAATCAACGAACAACCCCCCCCCCCCTGCGGAAAGGAAGTTCTGCGGCAACTCATCCCCGTTCGGGGGAAAGTCTCCTTGATGATGAGCCTTACTTTGCAGAACCTTATCGGTAAATCTGGCAATTTCCTTCTCTTTCTAGGCTCATCTTTGATGAAGAGCTGTTGAACATGCAATGTTCGGGACAGGCACAGAACATGGGGGTCTTTCATAGATTTCCTCTTGTTATTGTCATGTCGAGCTTGGCGCAGAGAGTTTCTTCAGCAAGATACGTACATTTCGACCACAAACCGAGACGTGCACTTTTCTCTTAAGACTGTTCTGCTCATTCGTGATATTTTAATGAATTCGCCAAAATTTATTCTTCATAAATCGGAAAAAAGCGTAAGGAAAACAAGGACAGCATCCTGAGCGAGTCGAAGTAATACGTTTGATGAATTCTCAAGCCACGAAAATTTTCAGAGGTCCGGAAACTACCACGATGAGTTGACATTCGAAACTGATCGGAAAAATGTCTTGAATATTTTCTGCAGAATTCATATTAACTGCATAACAGAAAACCTACTTTTCTTACTCGCTGCATTCCACGCCATAAGAATTGAAGCATCAAAAGACTTGGGATTCTCACAAATTAATGAAGAAGGCATGTTCCGAAATCTTAGAGGACTCGGATGAAGTGATTATTTCTCTTGAAACATTATTTTCTCAATTGTTTCATTCATTGAAACTCATCAGGGAAGAGGCTGAACACATTGTTCTTCAATGCGAGCTCAGGAATTGCCTTATTATTGTGTTGTGATCTCCATCATTCTGAAAAAAAGACTACTCATAATTCACTTATTCGTGTATATGTACTGTGATGAATGTTCCTATTAAGTACGTATTCTGTATAGTGAATTATTATTTTCATCAGTCAAAATGTGCTGACTGCATTTGAGGAGGACGGGATGTGGGAAGAAGTTTGTGTGAACTTCGGAACAATGACGAGCAGAAAATAAAGCTCGTATATATCAATCAAATTACTGTATATAAAATTTAGGATTAATCAGAAATTTACACGAACTGATTAGCAACAAAACAATTAGTTGATTAAAATGGTTCCTCTTAGCAAAATAAGAGATTAGCTGTGTTGACGCATTCTCCCTTATTTTCAAAGATTTTATCTAAAAGGAAATGGATCAGGTAAAGTTGAAAAAAACTGTTCTGCTTGGAAAATTCTTCCATTGCTACTGAATCCATCAATCTAAATTGCGCTTGTAAATTACATTCGGAAAATTTTACACCTCTCAAGCCTTTCTCACATCAGAGCAATCATTTCTGGAATGCCCTCAAAGTTAGGCAAAAAAAAAATCTGCCAAGAAAATTGCGTACAACGACGAACTACGTGGAGCGATCTCGACGTAGAAAGGTAGGGACGGAACAATAAGAGGACACGAGTATCGTCGTGTTATAGGTGTGGCAACAATGTTGTGAATAGTTTGTTTTCCACAAGAAAAGCAAAAGAAAAAAACATGACAAAGAAGAACAAAGAGCATACATAGCTCGAGAACACGTCGATGTGATAAGGCAAGCAAGGAAATCCAATTGGGCAAAAACAAGCTCATCTCGCTCGTCTCTTTTGCCTCCCCTTCATTTCCACCCCCTCCCCCTCCAAATGGAAGCAGACTTCATTAAGCCGACAGGGATCAAGACCGGATTTCACGGGTGTCATTCTGCGGAATCCCGGGGTCCAGAACCCCTTCTGTCTGACGGGGAAGCTTCCCCCGTCCATGCACCCCTATACTAGCTTGGGAAAAAGTTTTGTTTTCTTATCACTGCCCTCTGCTGCACTGGCAAACGGAATAAAACGTTTTGATCTGTTGTTCTTTCAGTGCAGTTGAACCTCACAAACTGGAAAACCTTCAAATGACCATGTTTGTTTCAAATGCCTGTCCAAATTTTCTTGGAAGCAATGCATTGGAAACCTAATCAAGTCAAAGGCTTTCCTCCTCAAACCTTCATCACTCAAATTTTCTGGAGGACTTTTGGCTATTTTTTGACACAGGAAAATTGAAAACTATATACTGTAAGTGTTTGATGTGTTTTGAAAGGAAAATAAGAACGATTTGGGCGAGTAATCCTTCGCCTGGAAGTTCGGCGTCATGTAAACGCATTTTAAAAACAAGTGTGTAGGCCTATTGAAAATTAACAATCAAGATTTCCGTTAATTCCTCTCTCTTTATTCCCTCAAAGCAAGGCCCCTCTTTTTTTGTTAAACAGGAAACCTACATATGTCAAATTTTCTGCTGAGAACAGGGCTGACTATTTTAATAAACGCTTTTTCAGCTCACTTCCACACTTATTACTCCATGTTCCTCACTCCATTGTTTGTGTGCTGAAAAGCAGATGTCGCCGAATTGTATTTGCTCTTCAGTAAATCTATATTACCTTGAAATACTCCATTTGAGGTTATTAGGTTAGGTCTGGGCTAGGACAAGTGACACTAGCATACAGGAGCACATTACAAAATGGGATATTTTCATTTGAGGGATTCATGCGACATCTTGTGCCTGATAGAATAAAAAGTGCGATAATCTGTGAGGAAACAGTGTCGGAATTTCGCATCAATGGCTGTTGATGTAGCGATTTTCTTCAAATTCCTTCAGAGTTGTCAAAACATTGGATCTTCGAGGTATTCCAAGTGTAGAAAATTCTGTCATTCCAGTCTCCAGTATTGAATCTGCTCGATAATTCAAGGGAAAAACTGTAATCTTTGATGAGGTATGGATGGATCATCTGGGAAAAAGAGACCCGTTTCGGCCGGGATTTGATGACATTCAAGCGAATATAGGGCCAGGGACCAGACATTCACAACAAGAAAAAATAATGGGAAAATACGCGTTCTTCAATGATTGCTATACGAAATTTGGATCAGTTTCGAAAGGACACATACCTTGAAGTTTCCGTCGATGGAATCTCGGGGAGCCCAAGAAGCTGTTCTTGATGGTATTCGCTAGACGAGCTCTCCAAACCGGGGACGATGGTGTTGCTGGTGTGGCCTGAGGAGAACCCGGAGGGGTCGGATTGGGCGTAGTTGCCGAAGAACTGCCACCGCCCGGGTTGATCATGGTGCCCGTTGGTGTCGTGGAGCACGTGGTCGCCGACAGTGGTCCGTTGGACCTGGGTGCGATTTTCGGCGACGACAGCGGCGATGGTGTCGGGCTCAGGTTGCTGCCGAACATGGAACCTGAGCCGCTCGGCCTTCTCCGACTGCGGAAAAATAATGTCAATGTGTAGTTTGTAAGATTATAGCTGTTGAATAGAAAAAAATTGCATACGCTGAAGTACTCTAAGCCCCTGTGTGAATTCCATTAGAACCGATGTATTAAAAACCTCCCCAATCCGAATTTCGTCCTCGAACCTCCATAACTGGAATTTTATGAAGGTCTTCTAGTTGTTAGCTTTTTGATACAGGAAAGAGAAGCGCAAAAAATGTGCTTTGCGAAAGGAAGTGCAAGACTAATAGGGAAATAAATTGCTCCTTCCAAGTTCAGCATCCTGTCAACTTGTTTGAGAAGCAACTCGAAGCTGAGAATATCACCAGTTGAAATTTCCAATGGTAATAATAGGTGGTCCAGATAGATGCAGTGAGACCCCCACATGCAGACACCTTGACCTGCAGACAATTTGACACAGGGACACTTATTTTCTAATGAAAAATTACTAAAAAAGGCCAGACATGAGGACACTGACTCAATGTAGGGACGTTTTGTTATAAAGTTGCAAATACATTTCAGGTCAAATTACAAGAAATGCATTATTCCAACCCTAAAATTGATTTAAGAAAAACTCTAGGGCATTTCTTTCCCCAATCCATTTAGCTAATTAAAAAAATTGCCTCCAGCAGAGAGGGACATCCTTCTATCTCTTTTTCACTTGAATATTATTTTCACAGCAAATACCAACATTGTGAGAAAAAGATATGTCGAATAGACAAACTCACAAAGTTGAAAACTGCGATACAGAATGGATGGAAAGTTAGAAAAAGAAATAATTGAATTGAAGATAAGAATTGAAGTTTCTTTTCGCGAGAGCGAAGTGTTAGATGTATAAATATGAGTTGAGTAAATCGGCTGGGACAAGGTCCGAGTTTGAACGAGTTGTATTTCGTTTGAGAATAAACACTTGGTCAGAATTTCGGAATTCGGAGTTTTTGCGAGACGAAAAAGCTTCTCTGCTCGGAGATCTGCTCAGGTTCACAATTCGAATGCGAGTGATGAAAATCATGCTGAATTTGGGGAACAGGAAAAGAGTTGCTGAAGGACGCGGATTAAGAAATCCATTCAGAAGATGTCCTTGCTGGGCCTGGGAATCGAACTCGGGTTCGGTTCCCAGGCTCCAGCAGAAGCTGTTAGAAATTTTCGGGAAAGACTGTCATTTAAAATTAATCTGGCGCCGAATTGTCGGCATGCCGAAGTTTTTTTCCAACAAACATCTCCATGTACTGTACAGAGGTATCAGTATTCAATTCCCCAAATGTCCTTATCGTGTGGAAATACATTGATTGTATCAGTTTAAACTGGGCGACAATTTTTATTTTCATGGAATTATGGTGAGTATTTTGTACATAAAACACCAATTTAAAAATTATATAATTTAAGTCTAAGGGAAAATGAGACTTGACTAAGGAACATTTCGACTTGGGGACACTCTTGATGCACCAAGTACGTCCGCATCTTGGGGTTTCACTGTAATTGCTTTTGCAAATCCCCACCTGGTGTATCAAAGGCCACCAAGATTCAACATGTCAGCCATTTCTTGACTATGTTTCGAAAACGTTTTTTAGGCTCATTTGATTTCAAAAAACATACATACTTTTCACTTTCAACACATTTTTTCATACATATATTGTTTTTTCACCAATACAGTTTAATAATTCCTAGAGAATTATGATCGATTTTTCGAGAATCGAAAATCCCTACGATTGTTAACTTTTGGGCAGAGGTAAAGCAAGTTCCTATAGGCGTACCAGAGAATACTATTTTTTTCTCGTTATTCGCGTCCTTCAGAAAGCAAGCTGAAATTTCTCTTGAGAATTTCCTCGAATTCGCTCAATCTACAGCAAGCGACGTCATGCTTACTATAGTTTCTGTCTTCTTTTCGATAGATTTTCGAAAAATTTCATCCGGCATGAATTCAACAAATGTATTTTCCCAATGGATTACAAATGGAATAGCCCGCTGTCACAACTTGTGTAGACACATCTATACTTCCCTCTAGGAATAGTTCACCAGAACAGTTACCGAAAAAAAAAGAATTCTTTGAGGATCTGCATGAGCTAGCACTTGTGATCGTCAGTTCTCTCGATAAACTCCTCCAAATTATGCAAAACGTTTCGGTCTCACAACAGGAGTACTGATGTAGAGGAGAGGACTGAACCGTATCTGATTCAGGTCATGCTTAAAGGACGTGTATATCTAACCGTCCCTTTCATCAACTTTCTTAATAAGATCTTCTGGCAGTCGAAAGCAAAAAAGGGTCGAGAGCTCGAGACACGCATCCATTATCGTCAGCCTTTTTTTTCGTGTAGCCCTTAAAACAATTGCAGTTTGAGCAACTTATCTCACAGAAATCCACTCTATTTTCTAAAATCTCTTGACTTAAAAATCTAGAGAAAAACCAACGCAATAAAGATATTATTGAGGAGGTTGGTGCTTGAAACCCTGAATATTGAGAAGAAAAATGAAAATTCAATTGAACATTCGGGCGAACTTCATATCGAATTACTGTACTTGAAAATGTCGTTTTTATCGCCACAAAAAGTCACAAACCATGTCTTCAGCTTGAATTTTTCAGCTTTCTGAGAAAAGTCTACTGCTATCATCGTCTCTTAAACGTGTGTTGTCTTATCCTGCGATCTATTTTAAGAAAATGTTCTCGTTAAACTGTCCAAAATGTATTCTTCCTTAAATAAAATAATTCCAGTGAGGTTCGATGAACACCTTCTTCGCAGTCCTTTTTTCCTTCTCCCATAATCCCGGTCAATTACTGAAGCAGAGAGCTTGGGCTGGGACTGGAAAGTGCTAGCCAAATCGCCTTTCTTTCTAGCTCTGCTTGTTAGAATATAAAGCAGCTGGAAAGTCCAACAGAGCCAGTCATGCAGCCGAGACGTCGCTGCTTCACGAAAGCAGCAGACCGAAAAAATGCAGAACTGAAGGCAAGTGGGAAGAAAAGTTTTCCTGCCACGTGGGATCGTTTTATATACACACCCTGAACCTTTGTCTGCTTCTCATATATACAGGGGGCTTTGATGGAAGAAAAACGAAACCGTTGTACCAGAGCAAAACGAAAACGTGGCGTGGAGGTGAAAAGAGAAGGGTGCGGGGTGAATGCATGATGAGGAAAAAAAAGGAGGGGTTACACTTTTTACCCCCTCCTTTGTATATCGTACCCACTCAAGAAAGGGGGTCGTATTGGGACATAAAAACGAATCTTCAGACTCGATTCGAATCCTTTTTTTGCCATGAGTCTTCATCAGGTACTTTACTAAGCATTTTCAAGCAAACATATGCCGAGTTTAGAATAGAGGCATATTCGGTAGAATAGCATTACTGTACGAGTACTGTACAGTAATAGGCAATATAAAAATAGAAATCAATCATCTTCATGCAACTTCATTTAATAAAACGATGATGATTGATCAATACAGTACTGAGCACCCTAAAAAATCATAAAGAGCCACAAAATGGACGATTCGTTTTATTCGAACACAATATCGAGGAAGTCATTTTTGTGACGTTGCCCAACACAATTTTTTTTGCTTACGAGGTTCTCCGCTCATTTCAGAAGAGCTGAGTTTCGTGGATAGATCGAAATTTTTTGCGAAGTTTGCATCGCAAGAAAGATGCAATTCTTTATTTCGAACAATTTCATTTTAGAAAAAAAAAACTGCGAAAGATAGAAGAAAAAAGGGATGGGATGAAAAAAAAACTTTTGACTAGAATTATTTACGAAAACTGGTTATTTAGAAGAATATTAAAATATTAACTTGTTTTGAATTATTCTGAAGTCCAAGAAATTCTTGTTTTTTATTGTTAGTTGGGGTGCCCGAAGGTTCGACGAAAAATAAACACTTCTTTCCGCCACACCAAAATCTTTGCCTACCTTTGTGCTAGAATAAAAACATCAAGTTCTCACACCGAATTACATGTGAGAGTTGTGTGACAATGACTCGAAGACATTCGCTTATGGCGTAATTTATCTATAATTTTTGTCGTTCTTATTCCTTGTATGTCGGTGGGGGGGGGGTTCTCCTCGGGGATGTTGGAAGTATCAAAATTGGAGCGTTTTTCGTAAACAAAACGCATCTGAAAGACCCATTCAAATTCCATCGGAATTTTGCTATAGGAAAATAAGGTTTCTCTTTGTCTCGCTCATTTCCCTCGTCCGCCTCCAAAGGAAATTGCTCGCCCGAAACCAGGGATCCCCCTTTTGACTCTGCAACAATACCGGCGGGACTCTGGCAGGAAAAAATCCCTCCGGGTTTGGGTTTCGTTCCTTCGGGGAGAGGTGAATATCGATTCTCGTCCCTGCGAGCTGATCTCGCCGCGCTCTGAGCAGCCCAGCCCTTGAGGCATATATGCCTCCTTTTCTCCCCCCCCCCCCCCCCCCCCCCCCCCCCTCTCCCCCCCCCCCTCCTCCTTTTCCCCCCCCCCCCCCCCCCTTCGCCTCAGGTTCTGCCCGACTTATTCCCAGTAATTTGAGACCCGATCCCACTCGGCGGATTTCATTCGTGACGAACAAAAGGACCCTGTTGAGAATTTACTGCGCCCCGAAAAGCTTCTTCACGTGTGAGGGGGGAATCAGGGGATTCAAAAGTTTCCGAAAGTATTCGAATAACGATATTTTGAACTTCAATTTACCGATGCTCAAGCTATAATTTCCTTGGGTTCTGGACTGTATTATTCAGAAATTTAGATCCCCAACGTTTTCAGAGGAACGAAAACCACCTCGCATGTGTCAACTTAATTTGGTTATAATCGTGCAAGTATCATATCTGAATTTAACTCATGGCGTATGAGGTATATGTTTATTCTAGTTCTATATTAGGTTATATATGGGTACATGTTTGTTTTCATTTTTAAATGGTGGCAGGCTACAAAAGTCAGATATTCCAGGGGATATGTCGGTAAATTAAGAAATAAAATAACTTTGAACGATGAAAAATCAAAATTTCTTCCCGGTGTAATTTGAAAAAAAAATTCTAAAATGAAAAAAAGGAAGATCAGAAAGATGTACAGTATGTCCTGCTCCACTTAGTTATGTCTCGAAAAACTGTGTGCTTTCGTAATCGTAACATGACCATAAACTGCGGTAAGAACTTCTTGAAGTTGCTGGAATATTCAAGCAACGAAGAGTATATGATATGGGTTCTAGGCTACTTTCTAAAGAACTTTGGAAGTGGTCCTCATGCGAAGGAATGGGCTCATTCAAGGGTGAAATTACTCGTTCCGCATTTTCTTTTACCATCTCTTCGGTATTATTCCTCACAAGCCCATCGATTCTTCTGGCAACGATAATGCGCTGGTATATTAACTCGCTTCGAGGAAGCGGAAAAATCGAAAAGAAAACATAAAGGAGAAGCAGGGAAGATTTCAGAACTGATTCTCACAAAAAAATCATCTGCAGAGTAGAGCAGCAATCCAACCACTGAGAATATACAACATAATATACGTTCAGCGTTGTGTGATAACCTCAGAATAAGAGCTGTGGTAGCATGAACGCTTCCTTTTTAGGTTTTCCTAAGTCATCTTATCGTATTGAGCTTCATCCCATTTTATTCAACACACTCCAGAAACATCTTAATTCTGAAGAAGTCTCATAAAATTGAGATTCCAGCTGGTATACTTTAATTCAGTGTTCTCCAAAGTTACGGAAAATTGCTTCGAGGTGTTTTGCAGACTGGAAAAGTTCAATAAAATTTTTAAAGACCAGCAGAAAGTTTTGTGAAAACCTTCCATAAAGTTCTCCAAACATTACTTCACTCGAAAAAATTCTGTTCGTAAGAAACAGGGGTGCGTCTTCAACAAATTGCATTAGTGTTCCCAAATTTTTTTGGCCAGCAGAGCAGGAAATTTCTAGACAATTCTCTGTGGATCACCTCATTTCCAAAATAAAAGAATTCTGCTGACTGCTGGCAAAGTTTAAAAAAAAAGTTTGCAGAAACAAAAACAGTTTTGTTTGAAAAACTTCAAAGCAGGTATTTGAAAAGTTCCAACTGTTTAAAAAAAAAATCAAGAACCAAAGAAGCAGCTTCAGTGGAATGTCTTCAAAAAATTATAAATTTTGGCTTGAAGAAAGGTTTCTCAGCACATAAAATTATAATAATTTATTTCATCAGGTGAAGATTTGTCTGAAGTGCTATTATGTAAGTAAAGCCAAAGTTTATCTTTCATAAGAGATAATTTCAAGTGCCACTGTCTCCCCAAAATTTCATTTAAGGATACTGTGGAATGCAACATTGCCACTTTTGATCAATTTTTTTATGGCAAAGAAAATTTCCTGCTGTGACCAGCAAAGAACTTCTGCAGACCACCGCCGGTCCATGGACCACAGGTTTGGGAACCCTTGATTTCAAATCTGGACTCCAAGAAAGCTTTCTCAGAATAAATAATGCAAATTATTTACTTCAGAAGGAGACAATTTGTCTGAAACGTTATTAGAAAAATTGCCGATTTTTTTCTTAGATAATTTCTACTGCTATTGTCTTTCCGATATGTCAAATGAAAACAAGAAACTTGATTACCAATTTTGATAAAAAAAAAAATGTAATGTGGAAGAGAATTGCCTTCATCAGCATAGGATCCCAATATCCTGCCAAGACAATGCGCAGGAGGGTGCTGCTGTTATTGTTGCGGCAAGAGTGCGGATGCCAAAAATTATGCGAGAAGAGACGAACGTCAGACTTACGTATACTCAGTGTATCAACGTTTATGCAGTATAATATGGGCGGAATAAAGAAACACTCACTGGTGCAGGTTCCTCCTGGCGGTGACAGGCGAGCCCTCGGAGAGTCCCTCGTACTTGTAAGGGCCGGAGCCGTTGGCCTTGCACGTGTCGACGCGCTTTCGCGGCACATCACAGGAGTTGGACGTCGACGACGACGACAGTGGCGGCGGGCCGGGCGCCGCTGACGTCGCCGACATGGCGGGCGACGCCCCGAGTCGGTGTCGCAGCAGCGTCTTTTCCGTCTCGTCCTCGAACGACGGCTTCCGTCGTTTCCGGTCCAGCAGAAGGAAGTATATCACCTTCTCCGTGTTGTGACTGCAACGAAATCAATATGGGACACATGTACGTACGTATATTCTGAACCAGGATTTTTCTATATACGTATGCGTCTGTTAGCAAGGGAGGCGAGTCCATAATATACAGTGTGGAAATACAATACAGTGAGATACTTTAAAATGGCCCATTGCCGTCGGACATGGATCTTTTTACAGCAGTAGATGTCACAGTCAGTCAGGCATTGAATTTTAATCCTACATATTCGAAGTTCTTCCTGGTTCTAATTTGGTCCTCTGTTAGATTACAACTGCTACAGGTCAAGTATTGCAAACGGTCAAGGGAAAAAGGTTGCATAATAATCAGAGCCAATTTCTTGTCTTTTACTACCTCAGGCGAGTCTTTCAAAACCCCGAGGCATTTAAAGAAAATCATAATTTATTCCTCGTTCGAGGTTTAAAACGGCTTGAAAATAATCTAGTTGAGCATGAATTCACACAATCCACGAAAAAACGAAGCCATTAAAAAAACAAATTCGAAAAACCCCATTCGAAAGAAAGCAAAGTTCAGTGATATCCAATTTTTTTCTCTGGTACTCGTTGAAATACTTTTTCCTGATGGAAATAAAGTTCGAGGAGAAGAAATAACTCGAACATCCTATGGAGAAATCTCAATTTTCTTCGAAATTCTTTGGCTGCTGGTACCGCTCAAAACGTGCATGAAAGGCCACGGGGCATGGTCGATACACTCGAAAGCAGTGGTCTGCCCACTACATACTGTATTTACCCAGTTGTGAGCAGACAAAAGCCATGCTGCTCTGAACACGACTTCACATGTCTGCACAAGCATGAACTAGAACGAAAATTTCTTCGGAGTCATGAGGGAAAATAACTCCTTTGTCAGACGTATACAGACGAAAGCAAATACAGTACGTTCAGCACCGCACCAGCC
Source organism: Notodromas monacha (assembly GCA_905338405.1). Lineage (NCBI taxonomy): Eukaryota > Metazoa > Arthropoda > Ostracoda > Podocopida > Cyprididae > Notodromas > Notodromas monacha. Next base: position 6,396 of record CAJPEX010004422.1, on the reverse strand, counting down.
GGCGTCTGGCAGCAGAGCTAAAGGAGTGCTGCTGGCTTGAAAAAAAAAACTAAAGTGGATGGGACTCCGAGATATGGACAATTTGACTTGGGGACACTAGAAAAAGATCTGCTCCTAAATCTTTACAATGTCTCGAGATACGAAGACTAATCCAAAATTTCTAAAAAATTTAAATCTTGAATACCTGATGCATGTTGAACTTATAAAGCTGTAATTCAATATTCACAATCAGAAGAAATTTTTATTTTCAAATTACTCTGATTCCTCATAATAAAAAATAGACTGATTTTGTGCTTCCTTCTTCAGAGGTTTTTCATGATATTTGCAAAGCTATATACACTGGTCTTTTTTTTTCTTGAGCTCCTTTCGATACTACGAAATTCTGATTATATCCGGGTTTCTTATGCACAGTTCCTTTCTGTTTGTATCATGAATAAGCTGAGAACATTTTTATTGCATTTTTTGTGGAAATTATTCCTGATTTCTGTGAACTGGACAACCAATCAAATTTGTTCTCATTCCAGCCCATGAACAAATTTTATCCAATTAATATAGATGCTTCAACAGAGGGACAAAGTCCAGATTCCCCTTATATGATTCCTGTTCGAGAATTATTTCTGAAGTTTTCAATCAATTTTTATCCATCTGGGAATAAGATTGAATACGTCGTGCTTTAAATTGTGATCCGATATTGTTCGATGTATTGCATTTTTTAATGTACCTAAGTGAAGGATTCATGCACTTGAATTTTTATTCTGATGCATATATTTTGTTCTTCTTTCATTTATATGCTTATGTTTTTTCTGTGATGTGAGAGAGAGAGAGGACATGGGGTAAAATGTTTTGAACCTCATGTATGCTGACAAGCAGCAAATAAATCAAATGTATCAATCAATCAATCATTGTCTTGGCTTCAATTACGTCCGCATATCAAGGGCACACACCACTTTTGTACAATGGACGAATGTTAGCATAAATGTGGAACAAGAATAGTATAAAATACGAGTATGACATTTTCTTTTCTTATCAAATGCTGCATAGGAGATGAGACAAGTTCCTGGGACACACGAGGATGCAGCTCATGTGGCTCAGAATGACTGGTGAAGTCGTTCCCCGCCTCGCCTCTATGTACAGTGCCATCAGCAAGTGTCTCATCAGAATTCAACGAGACAAACTCTTGGCCTCCTGCCTCGAATGAAATGAAGTCGAATCCTACTCTGAAATAAAATTGCCCTTTGCTCCAAAGCAAACATGCTTTGCCCTCAGTCAAATATACCCCCGCGTACTCAGCGTCTATATACTGTAGCTGCAGCAGGGAATGATGCAAAATGACGAATGCGAGGTGCCTCATCTGCAGAATGAATCCCTCTTTTGTCCGTTTATAAAAGGACTCGCCTATAGAAATGCCTTATACTCTCAAATTATTCCTTCAAAATCTATTTTTTTTGCTTGATTCAAGAAGCGAGTGTTTCTATTATAGACGTTAAAGGCTTCGGAAGATATGAGAGCATTTTGTATTCCTCACGTCACCCATAGGCCGCCGTGCGCCTCATTTCTTCGACTTTATGCCGATATTCTAACTGAAGTATTTGTGACTTGCGAATATATTGAATATATTTTTAACCGGATATTTTTATTTACCTCGGTCTACGGACAACAATTCACAATCAGAAGAAATTTTATTTTCAAATTACTCTGATTCCTCATAATAAAAAATAGACTGATTTTGTGCTTCCTTCTTCACTGGTCTTTTTTTTCTTCTTGAGCTCCTTTTGATACTACGAAATTCTGATTATATCCGGGTTTCTTATGCACAGTTCCTTTCTGTTTGTATCATGAATAAGCTGAGAACATTTTCATTGCATTTTTTGTGGACATTATTCCTGATTTCTGTGAACTGGACAACCAATCAAATTTGTTCTCATTCCAGCCCATGAACAAATTTTATCCAATCAATATAGATGCTTCAACAGAAGGAACAAAGTCCAGATTCCTCTTATATGATTCCTGTTCGAGAATTATTTCTAAAGTTTTCAATCAATTTTTATCTATCTGGGAATAAGATTGAATACGTCGTGCTTCAAATTGTGATCCGAGATTGTTAGATGTATTGCATTTTTTTAATGTACCTAATCGAAGGATTCATGCATTTGAATTTATATTCTGATGCATATATTTGTTCTTTTTCACTTTTATGCTCAATTTTCATGGGATGCGAGAGAGAGAGAGAGACAGAAAGATGATTTGAACGGGTAACATGTTTTGACGGATGCTGACAAGTAGCACATAAATCAAATGTATCAATCAATCAATCATGGTCTTGGCTTCAATTACGTCCGCATATCAAGGGCACCACTTTTGTACAATGGACGAATGTTAGCATAAATGTGGAACAACAATAGTATAAAATACAAGTATGACATTTTCTTTTCTTATCAAATGCTGCATAGGAGATGAGACAAGTTCCTGGGACACACGAGGATGCAGCTCATGTGGCTCAGAATGACTGGTGAAGTCGTTCCCCGCCTCGCCTCTATGTACAGTGCCATCAAGTGTCTCATCAGAATTCAACGAGACAAACTCTTGGCCTCCCGCCTCGAATGAAATGAAGTCGAATCCTACTCTGAAATAAAATCGCCCTTTGCTCCAAAGCAAACATGCTTTGCCCTCAGTCAAATATACCCCCGCGTACTCAGCGTCTATATGCTGTAGCTGCAGCAGGGAATGATGCAAAATGACGAATGCGAGGTGCCTCATCTGCAGAATGAATCCCTCTTTTGTCCATTTATAAAAGGACTCGCTTTTAGAAATGCCTTATACTCTCGAATTAGTCCTTCAAAATCTATTTTTTTTTGCGACTAAGTTCTTCGCTCACAAAGATAATATCTGCAATTTCCGAAGCCTTCTATACTCTCGTAAAACATAAGGAGTGCAGTGGGTATCCGGCGGCACGCGGAGTAAAGAAGCTGAAATACGGCTATAAGGGCACGTTCTCGGGGCATGTGCACATGGGAGGAAAACTGCTCTCGCAAATAATGTCGCATGGGGCATCCGCAAAATTCTTGAAAAAAAAGCCATCAACTGTCGAAGCGTGCCAGCATCCGCAAATTCATTTCCGCAAATATAATCATGGCGATAAGAAGAGGAATAAAATTGTTCGCTCTTAAAAACTTCAGTAAATACTGTATCGAAGGATATTCTGTCTTTTCTTCTCAAAATGTGTAACGATGTATTTCTACTCGTAATTTCGACATTGACTTGGGTTTTACGATGGTATTGGACAAACATAATTTTCTAAAATGCTTACAAATAAAATAACATTTGAAGATGTCGGTCTGTCACCAGTAATTTTTCAAAGACGAGGCGTGAATGAGGATAATTCGTTGCTCATAAAACATGAATAAATTTATTCTGAAGGATCAGCTAAGACTTGTGACAAGTAAAGAAATGAGGCTTATGAAAATGCACGTGACTTTTCAAGACTGATGCCATTTTATGAAATTTCGACAGGTCCGAATAAAAAAATGCTTTCAAGCAATCGATCCATGGCCAGAGGCAGTAGGTGAAATAGGCAAAAATATCAGCGAATTAATTCGGCCCAACTTCCGCCAGTTCTCTTTGGCATTGAATCGCTATAATGATTCGAGCCGATGTAACGAAATAATCGGATTGATGAAACCGGTTTCATGATGATGAAATTTCAAAGAATTTTCCAGGAAGTAAATTTTTATGTTTTAAAGACTAAGGACGCTTTTTACTAGTACATTTATAAGACCCGACAAAAGTCATTACATAAGTTAGTACTCGCATTTGGTGCTCTTTAGCAACGAGTATTCAGTATTGTGTTCCTTTTTATTGGGCGGGCCTCTTTTGAAAAATCAGCTCATAATTCTGATGATTGAAGAAATGAGACCGAATAAAATCCACGTAACTATGGTAATTGCAAGAATTTTTCAGTTTATGAATTCTTTTTTGTGTCAAAAAAAAGCGCAAATGTTCTTCAAAATAATTGTGCTATAACCTGCGTTACTTGCTAAGATGGACGAAAATGCCAATTACTTTGACACGACTTCCGCCAGTTGGTATTAATCGCTATATTGATGACGGAATCGTAGATTCGTGAGAATGTCTGATCACTGCGATACGTGTAAAATATTTATTGCAACTTATAGCCTTTAACCGGAATAATCATTAGCGAAATTCTGCATGTACTACTACTACTGCTCTTGAGAGCAGTCGTGCCTACTCCCCCTGGTGTAAAGGTTCTTTACGGCGCTGCGCACTTTAATACGTCTGCTTCCGCACTACGTTTAAAGCGAGACGAAGCAGCAGCTCAGCCGACGATGAAAATTCTCGCGAAAGTGCCTGCTGCTGGATGCTCTGAAAGTCTAAAGGCAGCACGGGAGACACATGCCCTGGAAAGAAAAGAGAGAAACCTTGCTTACACTGAGTTCAGCAGGTTGGCGATGAGTTTGCTCTTGTCTTTGAAGCACCCTAGAGACGAGTAGACTCTCTCTTACAGGCCCAGATACCGAAGGAGGCTTCCATACTATACGCAACCGTGTCGGCGGTAGTAGCCATGGCAAAGGGGCAGCTCAAGAGGCAACCGAAAGGGAGGTCGTTAGTGGGTCGGGTGCTTCATTATCTCCTTCAGCTGCAATGAAAATAACAAAAGAGGCAAATGAATAAATCTGTTTTTTGTTTTTTTTAGATTCAAAGGAGAAATGATCAATGAAAAGGGAATTTCTCAAATGTCGTTCATCTCAATGGGCATGGACCGAACAAAGGGAAATACATAAATCTCTCATTTTTGAATCGAAAGAGATTTGCTGAATCGAAGGGGGTTTTCTCGAACGTCCTACAATAAATGAGTATCGTAATTACTCAAGTAGCATCACTGGCCCTCGAATAAGACGCGCACCTCAATTTTCTTGTTGTCTCGACTTTGCTTTAAACCTCCATCACGGTGTATATGACACGCACGCAAAATTTTGCAGGTTCACAATTTCAATTTATCCTCAAATAATTGGTGTTTACCAAATACTGTATATGAAAAAAAAGACGCGCATCTCAATCAATATTTCCATACATTTAAATTGCGGGCGTCAAAGCAATATTTTTTTCTGATCCGGTATGCTTCAGGCGAAGCCTGATATAATTTATTCAATACATCACATGTGCAACTTCATTAAAAGTGGCATTTGATCAATGTTGGAAGTGTTCCAAATATCCAAAGGCATGTCTCTGCCACTAAAGAAAAGCTTTTGTTTAGTGTCGTGTAGAAATCATTTGATAATCAATCCGAGTTGTCCATTATCTCGATAAAATGGAATAAACGCATACTTCCCGGCTGGCAGACGCGAGAACAATTCCGTTATTCTAATGTATTTTTGCGAGTTTAAAAAATGACTGAAGCTATATTCATGCACGTTTTTCTTCAGAATCTTTAGTGAACTCCATTTGTAAGGAATAATAGGCAGATCTGTGAACACATTTTTTCTCGCTCTATAGATAGTAAAAAAAAAAACAAACTGCAGTTTGATGGAAGAAAGCGTCGCCCAGAAATATTCCCTATTGCATTTCTTCTTCACGTTCACGACCAGCATAGTTAGGTATTATATTCGTGATTCACACACAGCAGTATCAATATTGATTTTGAGTTCGGTTCGCGAAAGTTTTGGGAAACCCCTTCGCATCCTAAATATGGCGGCAAGAAAAAAACATTGATGAAACCCAAAGGGACGGAATAATATTTGGCAATATTTTACGCTATGGAATCACGCTGGGGAATCATGGCATCGACAGCTTGGGGAGTATTTCAGCGGAGCCGTGCGTAGAAATCAAAGCAGTTCGTGCTCATTTCTACTTTCTGCATGGTGAAAAAAGAAAAACGCTGTGATAACTCACAGAGAAGGAAGTAAGGCTTGTGGAGACAGCGGTTGAAAGTTACATGACGGAAGCCGTACTTTAAATATTCCATGATCTCTCTAGAGTTTTATGCCAGAACAAAAGTTGAGTCACTTCAGAAATGGGGCCATGATTCGACCCACGACGATCAAGACTGAAGAAAACAAATTGTACCACGGAAGTTATCACGATAGTTTTAAGAATTGAAATTTAGAGGAAAATATAAGGGTTCAAAAATAGGCATTGCAAATTTCGCGCTAAAGCTGCGCGTATCATACTGAATACTGCATTCATATTTATTTGGAATGACAGACGTCGAATTCATTAGGTAATTGCAATAGAAACTCAGAATTATATTCAGTCTAAAGTTCATGAAATGAAATGTATAGCGGAAAACAGGAATTCATGAAAGGGCATTGAGATCTTTTTTTTTTAAACGTGTTGTCCGTTATTAAATAAACAACTTCTGATCAAATATATATAAAAGAA
>CAJPEX010004421.1:0-17064 GCA_905338405.1 Notodromas monacha | reverse complement strand
AAATTTTAGGAGGGATGCTTTTATTTTATAACTTCTCTAAATTTATACCAGGGTTTAGCTTCGACTTCTTTCTTTCAAGCTACTGTATTATCAAATATACCTGTATTGTTTCCGTGATTTTACGATTGACAGGGTTTCAATTTACTAATTTGAGTTCAGTTTTACCCAGTCCTTCACGTATTTGTTTTTTTACAGTTTTCTACTTGCTCCTTATTATATAGTAATCTTTGAATTTACTGTCATCTTTCGTGGCGTCACAGTTTCAAAATGTTCCATCTCTTGATGCATTCCGGCTTAAATTCGAAGTGGTATCGTCACGGTTTCCAACGGTTCCTCGAACGTCCGAAAAAGTAGGATCCTTTTTTTTCAGTGCTGATGAGAAGCGTAGTCGGGGCGGGCGAATTAAATGTTGCGTCTCCGATGTGATGCAAACTGCGGCGTGATTCGCGCATATTTTATGCACCGCCGGGGCCTTCAATTTTGCAGTATTTCTCCTCTCCCAAAGAGTCGTCTTCTGTCCAGAAATTCTTTTTGGTTTCGTCTCGTTGGAAAAATTCATTTTTTCGCGCGTAGGTGCAAATGAATTCTTCACTATTTTTTTGGTGATGATTTGTAACGCTCGAATGCATAAGGCGCCGCAGACAAGCGCGTCTTTAAAAGTGGTGGCTCGGAGCGCCAGTAATAAGAAAGGAGACCTTTATAAGAAGTGTGATCGCTAAATGAGCGAATACTTTCGTCATTATGGCTTAAAAAAGTAAAAAAAAAAAAGGATTTGTCAGCTTGAACACGTCTACTTCAGTCCCTCTTTATACCTTTAGGCCCTTCTCCCTGAGACCTTTTATAGAAGAGTCAAGGAGCTTTTCAATATGAGCTTGTCAGAGTAAAGCTCCCTATAAAAAACCAGCAAAAAATAGTCCATGCGTTGAAGGAAAAAGAAAAGAAAAAAAAAAAAACGTGCGAGGAAGGGCATTCGAAAAACGAAGAAAAATCTTCTACAAGGACAAAGGATACATTTTTAAGGAGAAAAAATTCGTGACCGGACAACTTCGATTTTTGAGGATTGCTTCTTCCGTTTTAAAAACAAAACCCTTTGAAGTGATAAAAAGATTTTTCTTCATTTCCGCATAAGCTTTCAGTCACCTTATCTCCACATTTAATGACATGACGGTCGTGTTCCGGAAAATTAATTCCTCCTTCATCAATTTTCTTAAATTATATAAATTCAATACATTTGTATGCCTACTCTTGAGTATTGTCGACTCTATAGAACATGGGAGAGAAATAATCCACGCGTTTTCTCGATAATTTTCTAGCTGTGTGGTCGAGAGGTTTTTCTATTCAGTTGATCAAGCATGAATTTCTCAGAAACTTAAAAACCTTTTTAAAATTCAATTCTTAGAACAAATTATTCGCTAGCATTATATCCGGATGTAGCAGCCATTTAATTTCAAATTTTAGTCATTCACTGACACAAATCCGAACTGAATTTTTTGCCGCAAAAAATTTATTTTCTGCTGCTTAAGGAAAAAAGTATCTTCCTTTGGCGAGAATTGACTGGAGTCATTCAAGATATTGACAAAGTATTAGCTCTTTTTGTTCATCAGTTAGAGCAAGGTAACAACATCTATCAGCCTAAAGCAAGGCTGTGATTCTTGGCAACAAATTGCCAGGACCAGAGAATAAATTGTTATAATAAAATATTTCAGAATGACATGCATGGCTCTTTGAGCATGTAGGCTGACTTTTTGTTGTTGGAAAAAGGTAATAGATGCTCTACAGATGTGTTCCCCAACCCATAGTATGAGGACCAGTGTCAGTACTCAAAAGTTTTTGCCAGTCTGTGGGAAATTTTCAGCAAATACATGTATCAAAAGTAGTGACGAATTTTGGTCATCTTCACCAAAAATTTTGGAAGGACAATGGCAGTTGAAATTTATTGATGAAAATAAAAGTATGCTTTTCCTGAACACATCAGAGAAATTTTTACCTGCTGAAATAAATACAGATAAATTTACTTTTTTAATTCTAAGGAACTTTTCTTCAAGCCCACCTTTCCAATTTTTGAAAGACATTCAGCTATAGCGCTGCTTCATTGGGGCTTAACTAAATTTTTTTCAAAAATCACAAACTTTTAAATACCTGCCATAAAATCTTTCAAGCAAAACCTTTGTTAATCTGCAAAACTGTATGAAAGTTAGGCAGTCTGCATAAAATGTTTTTGGAAATTTGCTGTTCTGCAAAAGATTTTATGGAAATTTTGCCAGTCTGTGGATCCAAAAACGTTGGGGCACACTGCTCTACAGTACCTCCACAAGATACGCAGTACAGTGAGACCCAGACCCCCACATGCGGACACCTTGACCTGCAGACAATTCAACTTAGGGACACTTATTTCATCAGAAAAAATTAATAAAAATGACCTGACATGAGGACACTGACTTGACATGTGGACATGTTGCTATAAAATTTCAAATACATTTCTGGCCAAATTACAAGAAACAGATATTTCCAACCCTGAAATGGATGTAGGAAAAGTTCTTGGGCATTTCTTTCACCAATTTACCATCCATTTAGCTAATTTGAAAACATTACCTCCAGTAGAGAGGGACTTCCTTCTCTCTTTTCCACTTGAATATTATTTTTACAGAGAATGCCTACATTTATATGTTCTGTACATATGTGTCAGTATTAAATTCCCCAAATGCCCATATTTTGTTAAAATATATTGATTGGAATCAGTTTAAATTGGGAGACAATTTTTATTTGCATGAAATTATGGCATTTTGCTCATGAAACACCAATTAAAAATTATATAATGTAAGTCTAAGGGAAAATGAGACTCGACTTAGGGACATTATACTGTACTACTTGGGGACACTCTTGATGCACCAATTACATCTGCATCATGGGGTCTCACTGTATTTGAGGACCTGGATTTCACAATTTTCTTTGTTTTTTCAATTGATAGCAAACAGTGAAAAGTTGAAATACACTTGTCTTAATTTGGGAAAATCCAGGAGAATTTGGAACATCAAAAATTGTCAATTGTGGCCATATAAGGCATCGTCTCCGCCTCTCCAATGAGCAAAACATGCACTAATGTGCCCATCGGCCATGTCTGACTTGGGCAGCGTTGCTGTTATAAATAATTGAATAAAATAAGAATGGAGGCCTCTCTCTCTTTCTCTCTCTCTCTCTGCATGGTAAGGCTTTGTAGGTTTGTTGCTCTCATCCTCCTCTCCCTGGTCTGATGCTGCTAGGTTGGCAATTCCTCCTGATACCCGCCAGCAGAGGATGTTCAGTACAAAACTGCCCTGTCCGCCGTGTATACCCACCNAAAAAAAAAAAAAAGGATTACAGTCGAACTTGTGCAGATGAAGTCAGGGAGAAATATGGAAATCCGGGAAGAGGGACTCTGGAAAATATCTTCTCAGTTCCTCGAAAAGTTATACTCGAACAGTCTCATTTCGAGGGATATTTTTTTCCAGCAAAAAATAGTCCATGCGTTGAAGAAAAAAGAAAAAAGAAAAAGAAAAAGAAAAACGTGCGAGGAAGGGCATTCGAAAAACGAAGAAAAATCTTCTACAAGGACAAAGGATACATTTTCAAGTAGAAAAAATTCGTGACCGGACAACTTCGATTTTTGAGGATTGCTTCTTCCGTTTTAAAAACAAAACCCTTTGAAGTGATGAAAATATTTTTCTTCATTTCCGCATAAGCTTTCAGTAGCCTTATCTCCACATTTAATGACATGACGGTCGTGTTCCGGAAAATTAATTCCTCCTTCATCAATTTTCTTAAATTATATAAATTCAATACATTTGTATGCTTACTCTTGAGTATTGTCGACTCTATAGAACATGGAGAGAAATAATCCACGCGTTTTCTCGATAATTTTCTAGCTGTGTGGTCGAGAGGTTTTTCTATTCAGTTGATCGAGCATGAATTTCTCAGATATTAAAAAACCTTTTTAAAATTCAATTCTTCGAACAAATTATTCGCTTGGATTATATCCGGATGTAGCAGCCATTTAATTTCAAATTTTAGTCATTCACTGACACAAATCCGAACTGAATTTTTTGCCGCAAAACATTTCTTTTCTGCTTCATAAGGAAAAGAGCCTCTTCTTTTGGTGAGAATTGACTGGAGTCATTCAAGATATTGACAAAGTATTAGCTCTTTTTGTTCATCAGCAGTTAGAGCAAGGTAACAACATCTATCAGCCTAAAGCAAGGCTGTGATTCTTGGCAACAAATTGCCAGGACCAGGGAATAAATTGTCATAATAAAAGATTTCAGAATGACATGCATGGCTCTTTGAGCATGTAGGCTGACTTTTTGTTGTTGGAAAAAGGTAATAGATGCTCTACAGATGTGTTCCCCAACCCATAGTATGAGGACCAGTGTCAGTACTCAACAGTTTTTGCCAGTCTGTGGGAAATTTTCAGCAAATACATTAAAAGTAGTGACGAATTTTGTTCATCTTCACCAAAAATTTTGGAAGGACAATGGCAGTTGAAATTTATTGATGAAAATAAAAGTATGATTTTCCTGAACACATCAGAGAAATTTTTACCTGCTGAAATAAATACAGATAAATTTACTTTTTTAATTCTAAGGAACTTTTCTTCAAGCCCAGCTTTCCAATTTTTGAAAGACATTCAGCTATAGCTGCTTCATTGGGGCTTAACTAAATTTTTTTCAAAAATCACAAACTTTTAAATACCTGCCATAAAATCTTTCAAGCAAAACCTTTGTTAATCTGCAAAATTGTATGAAAGTTAGCCAGTCTGCATAAAATGTTTTTGGAAATTTGTTGTTCTGCAAAAGATTTTATGGAAATTTTGCCAGTCTGTGGGTCCAAAAACGTTGGGGCACACTGCTCTACAGTATATCCACAAGATACGCAGTACAGTGAGACCCAGACCCCCACATGCGGACACCTTGACCTGCAGACAATACAACTTAGGGACACTTATTTCATCAGAAAAAATTAATAAAAATGACCTGACATGAGGACACTGACTCGACATGTGGACATGTTGCTATAAAATTTCAAATACATTTCAGGCCAAATTACAAGAAACAGATATTTCCAACCCTGAAATGGATGTAGGAAAAGTTCTTGGGCATTTCTTTCACTAATTTACCATCCATTTAGCTAATTTGAAAACATTACCTCCAGTAGAGAGGGACTTCCTTCGCTCTTTTTCACTTGAATATTATTTTTACAGAGAATGCCTACATTTATATGTTCTGTACATATGTGTCAGTATTAAATTCCCCAAATGCCCATATTTTGTTAAAATATATTGATTGGAATCAGTTTAAATTGGGAGACAATTTTTATTTGCATGAAATTATGGCATTTTGTTCATGAAACACCAATTAAAAATTATATAATGTAAGTCTAAGGGAAAATGAGACTCGACTTAGGGACATTATACTGTACTACTTGGGGACACTCTTGATGCACCAATTACATCTGCATCATGGGGTCTCACTGTATTTGAGGACCTGGATTTCACAATTTTCTTTGTTTTTTCAATTGATAGCAAACAGTGAAAAGTTGAAATACACTTGTCTTAATTTGGGAAAATCCAGGAGAATTGGAACATCAAAAATTGTCAACTGTGGCCATATAAGGCATCGTCTCCGCCTCTCCTTTTTTTCAATTGATAGCAAACAGTGAAAAGTTGAAATACACTTGTCTTAATTTGGGAAAATCCAGGAGAATTTGGAACATCAAAAATTGTCAATTGTGGCCATATAAGGCATCGTCTCCGCCTCTCCAATGAGCAAAACATGCACTAATGTGCCCATCGGCCATGTCTGACTTGGGCAGCGTTGCTGTTATAAATAATTGAATAAAATAAGAATGGAGGCCTCTCTCTCTTTCTCTCTCTCTCTCTGCATGGTAAGGCTTTGTAGGTTTGTTGCTCTCATCCTCCTCTCCCTGGTCTGATGCTGCTAGGTTGGCAATTCCTCCTGATACCCGCCAGCAGAGGATGTTCAGTACAAAACTGCCCTGTCCGCCGTGTATACCCACCTACGTATGCTGCAAGCAAGCGGGGGAGCTACCATACATGCAGGCAGGCAGCCGCAAGCATGGCGTCGGGCCATTCGTCATTGCCACAACGCGCTCCGGGTGTCTCCGCTAATCACTGCGGCAAAAAAAAACGTGAGCACCGGCGCAACCCGGCCCCCCGTCAAGGCAACTCGGGCCCTGGCTTCTCGGAACCAAGCATTTCCTTCCTTCCTTCCTTCCTCACTTCCTTCGTCTTGGGTCTGCCTGCTTTCTTTCTTGATACTTTCCGGGCATTCTTCAATTTTCTGGACGCATTAAAGTCTTCTTCTTCTTCCTCTCCTATACTTTCTCCTATGATGCCCGTGTCGAACTCGAGAAGCTTCAGCAAGGGCCTGTTTTTCCGAAAGACGTGTTTTCCAACCCCCGGGGTGGAGTTCAATGCGCGGGAGAGATATTGCCGCGGTGGAGAAAACGCCGGAGAGGAAAACATATCGGGAGGCTGGCAATGCTGGGAGGAGCAAGTTGACTCACTTGAAGGAAGAAATCTCTCCTGACAAAATGCCATCATTATTGATCGAATGTGAAAAGAACAAGGAATAAGGTCACTATATAGTGTAAATATATTTTAAAAACTGGAGCTTCAGCGATTTTCCCTTTGAGACAACACAATTTGTATTGTTTCTGTGGGAAATACAAAATAGAATCCTTGTAATGTATTGTGTGGTATATAGCAGTGTTCCCGACCTTTTTTTTGGGCCAGCAGACCAACAAATTTCTGTGAAATGCTTTACAGATCAGAAAGTTACCACAAAAAAAATTGAAAAGTTTTTTCAAAAGAAAATGTTTCGAAGACTCAAAAACATTTTTGGAGACTTTGTGGCAGGTATTTGAAACATTTCCGCTTTTTTGAAAATATTATTTTAAGAACCAATGAAGCAGCTATAGCTAGAATGTCTTCCGAAGATTAGAAAGGTGGGCTTGAAGAAAGGTTTCTCAGGATAAAAAATGTAAATAATTTATTTCAGGGAAAATGTCTGAGGCATCATTAGGAAAAAAGCCAACATTAAAGTTTTTCCCAAATAATTTCAGCTTTCATCATCTTTCCAAAATTAAAAAAAGATAACAGACTTCATTGCTACATCTCATTAATTTATTATGCTGAAGCAATTTCCTGCGGACTTGAAAACTGATCCATGGGCCACAGGTTGGGAAGGACTGGTGTATACTGTATATGCAAATTTGAATGGCACAAAACCAAATTTTAAAAAAGTTATACAAAAATTGCTTACAAATTAAAACATTGAAAATCAGGGTACAAAAAGCTTGAATCATAAAAATGGGAAACAGCCTTTCAATAATGCTGGTATCATCAGAAATCTGGGAAACAGGCAATTTTTTCTCCATCATTCCTTCTGGACCTTTTTCCTCCCGGTTCGATTCCGCAGGGAAACATAAGAAGTAGAAGAACGCTCAAGGAAAATCAGAAACGATAATTTTATTGCCAGGTTGCTTCAAAATAAGACATTTTATCCCTTCTTCTCTTCCTAAAAAAAATATTCGAAATTAAAATTAATCCCTCGTCTAGCGAAGCTCAAACTGCTCAACTGCTTGTTCGCTCGCAATGGGAAAATATAATTGAGAAACAAAGTTTCACCTTTATATCCGACACCCTTGTACACACACGGTACTCATTAGATGTACAAATATTCACGTCTCTGAAAATATATGATAGATAACAGACTTCATTGCTACATCTCATTAATTTATTATGCTGAAGCAATTTCCTGCGGACTTGAAAACTGATCCATGGGCCACAGGTTGGGAAGGACTGGTGTATACTGTATATGCAAATTTGAATGGCACAAAACCAAATTTTAAAAAAGTTATACAAAAAGTGCTTCAAATTAAAACATTAAAAATCAGGGTTCAATAAAGCTTGAATCATAAAAATGGGAAATAGCCTTTCAGTAATGCTGGTATCATCAGAAATCTTCTTCAACCGGCAATTTTTTCTCCATCATTCCTTCTGGACCTTTTTCCTCCCGGTTCGATTCCGCAGTGAAACATAAGAAGTAGAAGAACGCTCAAGGAAAATCAGAAACGATAATTTTATTGCCAGGTTGCTTCAAAATAAGACATTTTATCCCTTCTTCTCTTCCTAAAAAAAATGTTCGAAATTAAAATTAATCCCTCGTCTAGCGAAGCTCAATTAACTGCTTGTTCGCTCGCAATGGGAAAATATAATTGAGAAACAAAGTTTCACCTTTATATCCGACACCCTTGTACACACACGGTACTCATTAGATGTACAAATATTCACGTCTCTGAAAATATATGAGTACGTATAACTCCGAACAGGATTAAGAAAAAGTTCGTCATTCCTCACTCGGTCAATCATGTAAGTACTAAATGCTGACAGGATTAACGTTCATATTTTATCTATGAGGATCAGACTTCTGGTGTTTTTGAGATTCTTCAATTTTTCCTTGTCTTGTTATTCAACGCTATTATAATACTTGAATGAATATTTCAGCAAAATGCAAAAGCTAAATTGCAAATACTGTCCAGCCCTTCTAATAATTAGATTAAAGGATTCTTTATGCAGTATTTAAAAATATATAGGGATTTTGATGGATGGAAATAGGTGGGCTCTCTACGAGAAAATGCAAGGGACAAGAAAAATTCGTTATACAGAGAATTTTGTTGAGGAGAATCATTAAAACATGGGGAGAGAACTTTTTGAGATCAAAATAAAACTTGTTATGCAGAAAAATTATTGAAGACAAGATTGTTGTAGAGAGAGTCCTCCCTGTATTATTCAAATTCCTTGTTCGACATGGATTATTCTTCTCCTTTTGAAAAATATGCTCATAAATTTTGTTAACCACGTTATATCTTCTTAATTATCATTTCTTGGAATAATGTGAAAATATAATAGGAAAAAACTGAGAAGTTTAGCATAAAATTACCCCCTTTTGGATTATGAATCAAAGAAAATTTGTAAGGAGACTCATTTGGAATTTTGAGACTAAAATTATGGTTGCTCAATTTGTTCCATAGATATACTGTACTGTAATACCATATTACGAATAAAATAAAATTTTCACATTTTTTCTGGAAATTTCGGTGAAGTGTCTGTATCTCTGCAGTTATTGTACAGATATTGGGTCAGATTGTTCCATTTTGAAGTGTTCCTATAATATGTTGAGTATTCCGTTTGTCAGGGCCCTACTGTATGAAGTCTTTTTGTTCAACTGATTTTGACGTGGGTGAAGAAGTTGCAGATTCATGCACATATTTGTCAAGAAAAAAAGGCAGTGGTAAAATGAAAGCTGACAGTTTTCGGCGAATGCGGATGATTCATGCCTCCTGGAAGGTTTGGTGCACATTCTTGCTTCTCACGAGGGGATCCGTTCTGTGAAATGTGTGTATGTTCTGCGACCCGGATTATAAATAAAGCAATCTGTTTCTTTTTCTCGGCAACCCTGAACCGAGACCCCGAGGAATTTCAATCCGCGTGAATGGGTCCAGGCCGTGATTCATAGTTTCCTGGGCGGACTTGTCGCGATTCGTTCCGCCGAGAGAGAGATGGTAAGAGACCTGCACCGTCAATCATTCATATTTTTTTTCCCCTCGTCTCTCATCGAGGTCGTCGAAAAGGTAGGCAGGTGGATTACAATTTTATTTTTTCTATTTCTTCTTTGTGAAGTTATTTTTCTGCATGCTGAACATGGAGTATTTATTCCGGCCACATACGCGAAAAATCCGCCATGAATCATTCCTGGGAAAATGAATGTGGGACGTGACACCGCCTGCGAACCCAGGCGACAACTTCTGAGTCTGGTGCCTTCAACCCACGGCCTCGCCTGATTAGGAGAATTATGAGTCTTGTTCATGATATTTCTTGCCTTGTAATATTTGTGAAAAACAGGTACAGTATTTAAAAAAATGTAATCCGGGGAGAACACCATCCTTGCTGGAATGTAGCGGTTAACCTGTGGTTGTACCACCCGGTCCTTTTTCCTCATCCGTCTGATCTATCTGATGAACATGTCGGACCAGACGTTTTTTTGGCGACAAGCAGAGCAAGTTTAAAATCAGTTCCATCGACTATTCCCACGAGAAAAAGTTCTTGAAAATCTCTGCAGCATTCAATAACTTCAATATTTTGGTCATAGTGTCATCTTTCTTTCAAATGAGTTTCTTTATTTGATCTAGACGGCATCAATCCAGGGATTTTAATTTAATAAAAATTTAGGAAACATTTCAAGTGAACAAATTAAAATTTGAAAACTGCTCTGATTTTGAATTTTGAGACTGCCAAGAGATTCGATCATACATCTTGAAGAAATAGTGACAAGTGATGACAAGGATATTCAAGCAATTTATCGGGTCATCGCAGCAAAATGTTCCCGAAAAAAAATTTGGAAAGACAATGGCAGTTGAAATTATCTGATGTAAAATGAAAGTTGATTTTTCTCCTAATGATGCTTCAGACATGTTTTCACATGCTGAAATAAATTATTTTGAGTTTTGATTATCAGAAACCTTTCTTAAAGCCGAGCTCTCTATTATTTGGAACCATTCCAATATAGTCATTTTATGGAAAAATACAGGAATATGTTAAATGCCTGCCTTTTGCGTCTGCAAAAATTTCAGGAAACTTTCCCAGTCTGCAAAGAATTTATGGAAATTTGCTGGTCCATGGGCCCAAAAAGATTGGGGAATACTGCTATACATGATCGGAAATGAAAACTTCCTAATTATAGCTGGAGTGCCTCGTTGATTATGCAATATGGTGATAATTTGTCGGAAGATTTAACTGAAGCCCTGCCCCCAATTTTAATTAGAGATGCAGATGAAATTTAAAAAACGATTGTTCGGTTCATCTTGGAAGGCTGACGTTGCAATTTTAAGTGTCCTCATTTTCTCTTAATGGACGTTCAAGGGTACCCTACTTAAAACGTAGTAGGAGTAAGGACTTAGTTCAACCTAAGACTTGCTGCCACTTCAAGGGTGAACGAGCATAAAGTTAGAACTGACACTGTGTAAAATTACTCATTTACTTGAACGTACATCAACTGTAAAAAAAAACTTTCATTTAAAAAAATTAGTGGTCTTTTTTCAGGTTTCCAATTAGAAGATACCTCCCACAAATAAATGACCCCGAACCAAAAGTAACTTCGCAAGTCAGCTATCGTTATCGCAATATTTGAGCAAAGCTATTCTCAAAAAGCAGACTTTTCACGAGGGTCAAGGGTTCAGGGACATAAGCTGGTGCTTTCTGTTTAGGCAGTAAATGTTCAACTAAAAATCTTCTCTGATATATTTTGCTCGAAAATGCATTTTTCCTTGAGTTGTATATAGACGGCACCCGCCCAATTGATTATGTAAAAACATTTTTAAGACTGCGTAATTGAATTCCATTAGAATTCACTTGCCTTGTCTTTACTCCTCGGGAAACAAGGTAATGTATTCTTTTAAATAAAAAAGATCACACATTTTGGCTTCCGTTCTAGTATGTGAGTCACGGCATTGCGTTCATTTCATTTTTTAAAGAGAGAGTTTGTTCAATCGATGTTGCTTTGTTCATTCTATCGTGCTTTACCGTATATACATTTTTTAAATGCAGGAAAATCCCTTAACGAATCTCGCTATTATAGCGATTTTTTGGTCCCAGAAGTTCCTCCGTAGGCGTAATCTTACAAAAATCTCATTTTAACAAACTTATTTCTGGTTGTAATTTCAGTATAACTAAATTTTGGCATTGATTTTGTACATTGGTGTGAGCGGGCCTATTTGATAAATGGCATAAAAACGAAAAAAATTAAACGGGTACAGCATTCGAACTTAATGAAAGAAGCAAAATTTTCTGTCGAAAAAAATTGAAAGTTGAAAAAATACACATGATATGTTTCTTGGAAATTCTTTAGCTCCATGTCAGAATGCATATATGCTTTTCTTTCAAAGAAACAATACGTCGGGGAGAACAATTTTGTCTATTTCCAGAATGGGTATTTATTTACGATTGCACTTCCCACAAAATTTCAATCTGAAATGTGTTGAAATCCATAAAAATCTCAAAACAAAGAACTTTTTTGATGTAAAAAATTTCAAATCTCGTCCCTGGAAGTTTGTTGTCACGAGATTTTTACTGTATGACGCAAATGACCTGCAATTGCCTTCATCTTTGTCAAGAGACTGGGGCTAATTTTTCGATACAAAATTTAGACTACACACAAGAAATTATTCGCTGCCTCGTGAACACGTTCCGTGCGGAAAAATGGTTGACTTCGTTATAGACATCTAGATTTTAACGATTTGCATGCCTCGTCGGAATACTTTCGGCTCAACATGGAGCAGCGCTCTTTTGCAAACATTCTTAGCCCTTTAATTTTTTTTCAGGGCTCTATTCCCTTTTTTGTTGTGCTTTCTTTTCCGCGTGATATTTGGAGCATCGCTGCTCGGTTTTATGGCCGGCGAAACGTTTGGAATCTGAGGAAAGAGAGCCTACCCCTGATGAGGGATGATTTACGCGTTCCTCGAAGTGCCCAAGGAAAATTAAAACTAACGAGAAAAAAATGTATGGAAGTACAGTATCTACGCCTAGAAACTTCAGCGTATCGCCCGTGACAACGAAATATAAATCATGGAGTGAAATTAAGCCGCAGGAAGCATGGACCTTCAATCAATGCGCCAAAAGTGTAGTCGCAACGTGTCTGCTTTTCGTGCTATATTTTATCTGATGAAAATGAAGGAAAATTACGCGAACATCGTAATCCCGTCCTTCAACTATTACAATCATCTTCATGATTAATTTCTCTTCTATTTTGAATTCACAGTTTGCCCATATCATCTGATTAAAGACACGTCTTTGGACTGAGGAAATTTCGAGGGACTTTTTCCCTAGACAATTTTCCCCGCACAGGATCTCTGGCTCGTAAAAAATGGTTCAGAATCCATCATGCTCTAAATATTGAATGCCATATTTACTCAAGTGCCGCATGCCCTCAAGTGAAACATGCACCCAGGTTTTTCAGTCTAAATTTTTATTAAATTGTAATCCCGAGTCAGATGCACACTCCATTTTTAGTGACTCTAAACTTGTAATATTAAAAAAACAACACTCAAAGTTGAATTTAGCCATGAAATGCACCAGAGTCCAGTTAATTTTCAAATTTTTCTTTGAAAAAAATACTGCACATGTTTCTGGTTAAATTGGTCAAAAGTGTCCCATTATAGAAATTATTATTTTTAAAGCCAATATTTCTATGTGCTGTACAGAGGTATCAGTATTAAATTCCCTAAATGCCCATATTGTGTTAAAATATATTGACTGGAATCAGTTAAAAACTGGGAGACAATTTTTATTTGCATGGAATTATGGTATTTTGTTCATGAAACACCAATGAAAAATTATACAATGTAAGTCTAAGGGAAAATGAGACTCAACTTAGGGACAATTCAGCATAGGGGCACTCTTGGTGCACCAATTACGTCCGAATCTTGGGGTCTCACTGTATAATGTACATTCAAAGTTCTAAACATTTTTGAAAAATGTATGCTGCTGGCATGTGGCATTCAACCCCTTTTTTTCCTCGCAATTTTGATTTTAAAAAATGGTCCCCACGGTATTTCTTTATAAACGGTATGTTCCTGATTGTGTGATTGTTCTAGTGACGTGGAGCTGGAATATTGTTTCTTATATGCACCTCAAGTGCACTGTTGCAACCCGAGATTCAGGATTAACACCACAGTCAGAACTCTTCCTCTGCTTTTCAACCAGTGACTTGATGTGACGAGATCATTTTGGCTGCGTCCAGTTTTCCCTCGATTATTCAACTGCTCCGTTTTTGTTTCGTTTTTTTGTTTGTTTGTTTGTTCTTCTCATCCAATAGGCACAAAAGGTTCGGTGTTGGTCAGTCAGCTTGCCAGCTCTGGACCTAGCCGGGCAAGTCAGTCAGTCAGCCGAGAAGTGATTTCGTTTCTTTTCGTAGCTCCGGGGGAAGATGATGACCGTGATGAGGTCTGCGCACTCGTGATTGTGAACCGGCAGTCATTCGTTGCTGGCCCCGAGGCACATCTTGGCGGGGGGAACCCGGGCGGGGAATTTCTTTCCCAGCGGGGTCCCCCCCGAGTGCTGCGCCCTCCTCGGGATCTGCTCCCCAGCACCAAGGAAAGCTTGTTGCCCCGAGTGTGTGTGTGTGTGTGTGTGCTTGTGTGTATGTATGATGTGTACATGCGTGTGTGTGTGTGTGTGTGTTCGGGTGCCTTGTTCAATACACCTGGGATGCTTGAAAAATCGTGCAACTTTCGTATATGGATGGCAAATGACCTGGCTTTTTCTTCACGTTTTCACTTGGTCTTCTGTAATACTGGTGATTTTTGATGAAGTGTCATTGTTTGATTTTCACCTCATAGTCGAGCAAGAACAGTATAGGCGCCTTCAAGTGAAATTAAGGACATAAGCGGTTGCTGATGCCTACTTGAATAAATACAATAATATAAATGCATAAACAGTTGAATCTCTTCAAGGCGAACTTCAAAGGACCAGCGAAAAATTTCAGTTGGGAAGGTTTTGGGTTAGGGAAACTGCTAATTTTTTCTGGAAAAAAAATAGAAAGAATTGCAGGAAACTGAAATATGTGATTACTTTGTCCTTGGCCACAAATAAAATGGACAGGAAGCTCATCTTGGAAGCAAGGGTTCATTTGCAAGTACAGTCACAATAGTATTCAAGTACTGTACAGTATTATAAAACCTGATTTCTCATTATACAGTGGCAACAAATGTTTGCAAGTCCTGTACACTGGTGGCTTGCTTGAAACATAATATTAAAGGTGAACCTGAATAGCTTGAACCTCTCCAAGTCAAATACCCGTAAGGCAATTTTTGTCAGGTCCCCATCTGAATTCTCTTTGCAACAATATAATAAAAACCATAAGTCAAAGGCTTCTCTGCTCAAACCTCCATAAGTCAATTTTTTTTTCTGGCCTGTAGGACATTATTTTCTTGACACAGAAAAGAAAAAAAGCAATGAAAACAGAAATTGATGTATTTTAAAAAAAGGGAAAGATTTAATTGGGCAAATGAGCCCCTGCCTCCAAGTTCAGCATCCTTTCAACTGATTAAATAAACAATTTAAGCCCCAGAATATCACCATGTACAATTTTGGGCAATTTTTCTATGTTTCCCATAACAAAAGAGCTTTGTATTGTAGCTCAAACATCTATAATTCAAAACCTCCCTATAATGTCGGATTTTTTCGCTGGTTATTCCTTGAAATTAGTCTCGGATATGTTCAACTGTAACCTGCATTCCTGAATTTTAAAGTCTGTCTCATTCGCCTTTTTGTGGTTGGCACGTCCGAGCTACGAAAGCATGGAACGAAGTCATTCGGAGATGAAATGAAGAAAAAGTTTTCCGACTTTTGCAGCATCCTATGTCGAATCCAATGGCCGGAGCCGGCGAAGAAAAGAAGGGGGCCCCCTCCTGGCTGCTCCACGGACTGATTTACGTTGCCTCTTATTCCTCCAAAGTACTCGCATGTGAGGGAGAAAAACGCGGCGATATTTTGAATCTTCCCCCGAGCCTTTTGCCAGGCGATTTGAAACGCAAAAGAAAAAGAAAAGAAAAACAAAAAGAAGGGTTCCGTAATGTTCTTTCCCTTCCACGTATATATACAGGCGCCTCGCAGAATGCCCGATAACGCACTTTCACTTCGCAACACCTGTGGGAGTCAATCTGCTGTATACCGTTGGAATCGAAGCAGTTCACACATTCTAACGCCAAAATTCAGGTTTAATCAAATTGAATCATGTATAGTGTGTACCATGTATTGTATATGATTATGTGGAATTTATATCGGGCATGAAAAGGAGATCATGAGCAGTTCTACTAATAAGGAAAGCATCAACAGCTCTTTTAGTCCGATCCCATCGAATAAAATTTAAGACTGTAAAATGAGTTCGTTTTTTTTTTCTGCCGAGCGATTAGCAGGACATAATTAAAATTGATTGAGAGGGAGTCTGTACACTTTGTGATTAAAACTTCAGACTCTTTGCCTTCCTTCAAATGTTTGCTTTTACAGCCTGATGAATGTTTAAATCGGAATGTTTAAATAAGAGCTAGGGAAGTATGTCAGCGCATTGTAATTTTTATCCCTTGATTACAGCCTTCAAATAATAAAATATCCATATTTTCTTTATCATCTGGGCACAACTACGGGTGTTGACAGCCATTAAATATCCAAGTTTCGGTCTATTAAATGCGAACTAATTTCGATGGCTGTTATCGGCATTGCATCGAGTTTAATCATAATTATGGGTTTCAGGCAATAATACGTTTGACTGTTTGGTTTGAAATTCTTTTAAACTTTTCAAGCACCAGTTTTAAAAAAATGCGATCATTGTTACAAGTTTTGCCATTGTTTTGACGAATAATTTCCAAATTTCCAATTTCCAATAATTTCCAATTTCCAAACATGATAAAACCCACCTTGAACATGAGCCCAGAAAAGTCTGATGAAATTTGACTACATTCAAAAGGCGACACCTATCTACTACCAGAGAAAATCATGGACCTGGAGACCAAAATCTTGGACCTGGGAATGGAACCATTGGTGACGCGCCATTTTAACAATTTTAAATCACTCAAATTATGAATCTTCCTTTAAATTTAATTAATTACTTCCGTAAAGAAGACGTTCTATTCAGGTCTAATTTTGCGAATATATGCGTTGTCACAGGATGCGAAAGAAGTGATACATTCATTGTAAAGGTATATCACTTTGGATTCTCTGAATCAGTATGCATGCAGTATGTTATCCTGGAAAAGAGCTTCACTCTTTTCCTGCACCCTTGAAAAGAGTAATCACTCTTTTCTGTAATTTAGCTATCCTTGAAAAGCTCCCCCATTCTTTCCTGTAATTTGGGTTTTGTGGAAATGTGTTCTATTTCCCAATCCAACCTTGTCCATTTAATGATGGCACAGAATGGAACAGTCATTAGCATCATTTTATATAAAGTAAAATGAGGG
>CAJPEX010004420.1:0-21873 GCA_905338405.1 Notodromas monacha | reverse complement strand
ATGTATGCAGCATATGTGTAGGATGTCCAGTTTTATTTTATTTTATTTTGTGGAGTGTGTTCTCTTCTGTTTTTGTCATTGGTTTGTGCTTTGTTTCATGATATGAAGTGATTGAATGTCTTGGGGGAGTTGAGTTGGGTGGGGAGGGGCTTTGGCTGCAGGAGTTTTGGTTGTGCCTTGTGAATGCTGAAAAGCGGCAAATAAAGTTTTCTGTTCATTTATTCATTCATAAACTGGTAAAGAAATGGGCATTTTAAAAATTTTGTGTCCTCCTCATAATGGTTACCCTCCATGTTAGAGGACTACAAATGGAAAACTACCTATACAACAATTGTGTGAAAAAGAGAAGAAACTTTTTGTTGCTCCATCATGCACAGGACAAGCCCTGGAATCTCATTGCTGACAGGGCAATTTCCTAAGGAAGAAGCAGGAAGATCGCTGACCCAGTTGCTCTTCTTTCCCTCTCGGCAAAACCCAGGGTTGTTAAAATTCCCTCACCCCGACTGGCGCCCCTCCTAAAACTTAGGAAATCTGGTAATTTAGTGTGAAATTGCCTCATAAATTTCACGCACCGTGAAAAAACGTTGGCAATCCGCCTGAACTCTCACAAAAAAGAAATTTGCCAAAATCATTCAAGATATACCTCCGTCATTCATCCGGAGAGTCTCAGTTGAATTTTCTGAGGCTGAAACGTCCTAATATACAAAGTAACAGTAGTGTAACTGCACTCCTTCGCGCGTTGACCGCAACACATTTTACAGTAGACGCAATTAGAAAGGAAATTATTTTCGAGAGGCTTATCCCAAACCAACCCAATTAAAACGTCAGAGAAGGTCGTTCATTATTGTTGCACACGAAAAGCAACTATGGTGGCCATGAATGCCCCTTCTAAAGTTCCGCATTTCTTCTGATCGCTGACAACGCCGCCGTCCCGCCGAATATTTCGACAACGCGAAAAGCCGTTTTTGGGCATAATGCTCAGTTCTGAACCAAAGTGCTTCTAAAAAATCACGAGGACAGGGGACATCGCTATAAAATCAATGAAAAATGTCCATGTACCTATATTAAATCATCCCTAGCAATATTTTGAGACAGAAATTGCAATTTTAATCATGCAATTAATTATCGTTAGCAAAAAATCGGTTATGCATAGCTCAGCACGAGAGATCGAAGCTTTCATAAGGATATATTGTACACGCATTATTGTATAGCATACAGCAAGCATTGAAGGCTCGAACAAAAAATCATGGTCTTCGGTTCACACGCACAGAATTTCCCACTCCTCCAGTGTAAATCTAATTTTTAGGTTCATCCCACTGAACATGAGTAATAAATGTAAGCAAACGCAATGTCCCTTTGATAAAAACCACAGCTGTGCTCCCTCAAATTGTGATGAAATCGTATCCCTCAGTAACACATGCACCCCCTTTTGTTAATGAATGAAAAACTACAATATTAAAAAAGAGACATCAAAATCCAAATTTTAACATGAATCCAAATGTTCTGATTTTAAAAAGTTCCTGCCTAAAATGTTTCACTGTATTCAAGCATGACACACATCTATATTTTTGAAAATTGTTTTCCTGCGTATGACCCACAAGCATTTCCCCCTCACAATTTAAAGAAAGATGTGCACATGGTCCTCAAGTAAATACAGTAATTTTAAAGTAAAGGAAGCACCTTGAACAAGTTTTGAAAATTCCGAAAACTAATTGAAGTACAGTACAGCACATTGATATTTTCCTCCACTTGCTGGCAAGCCTGAGAAGAGAAAAACATCAGTGGGTTGAGGTCAAAATATTTCAGCATAAATTGCGGTTCCCACCCTTGGCAACCCCCCTGGTGATCCAGAAAAACAAGCCACAGGGGAAAGAACTAAATCCAAATGGGGAATGTGGGGGGAGGGACGTTTTGAATCTCCCCAAAGGTCAGAGTAATCATCTCCCTGCTGGAATTTCTTTCCCACCGCCACAGTTTCTAAAATGTCATTAAGATCTAGGTTCCCATGCTTGATTGCTATCCGGCAGGGCACATGGAAGTGCCGGGGCACGATCTCTCACGCAGGCAAAACTAACACCCCAAGAAATGGAAATTTCTCACTCTTACGATTTCCCCCGACATAAACCCACTACAAGAAGTCGGGTTTATTTTCTGCAACAGGAGACATGCACAAAAACTTGAACCTTAAGAAAAAATTCATACTTGGAAAATTTCCACTTTATTGCAAGCTACTGCAGAAATACCCAAAATCCAATAATTGCTTTCATGGAAGACTACGTAACACATTAGAAAAAATATTGCACGAGATTTTTGAATAGGAAATTTCCTCAATTTAACGATCCTCTCCTGATTCTCAAGTTGAAGTCGATGTCTTGTGAGAAGGCCTGGACCTGCAAAAAAAAAGTCCTTCAGACATCTCCCAATGCATCCAAGCCAATGCTTCTCAAACCTTGTCTTTTACTTGCTGACACACTTGCAGACCAGTAGTGATCAACATCAAAACTTGAGACAGCCATACTAAGGAAGTATCCGCTTGCACCATCTCAAACCTTGTGTGGCCGTGGTGATGAGATAAATGGTAACCAGCAACCACCAGCTTGTGCGACTGGAGGTAAAAACTCACCGCAACATCCCCAGGCAACGGCGGAACCAAGGATTTCTAATCAAACATGAACACTTAATTACACCCTCGACAAGTTCCAACAACCACGGCCCAAACATCAACGTCGATCAGAGACAGGTGTCACCCTTAGTCTGAAAATCCCCACCGAACTCGTAACAACACAGTACGACCCGCCTCTCAAAACTGTCTGCCCCTTAAACTCACCACGTTCTTCGAGTTCAGCAACTCTTCAATCGTTCTCTTTTTCGGAATGACCAACGCTGTCCTTCCCTGCTTCAAGGATGCCATTATATTAGAGAATACGCTGCTCACTTCTTCTCCTGACCTGTAAGAATCCTACCCAAGTTACCGATCTACAGAGGATAAATTCATTTTTCAGTTACTCTTTTTTGGCAATGGAAAACCTAATACATTTGTCAATCATGTCAACATGCAAAGTTCTGCGAAGATTACAGAATCAATCGGATTTTCCCCGAGACCAGCTACAGTGATAAACTACAATACAGTAAGGAAGGAAAATGAGACATGGTCCGCAGAAGTATCACCACGCCAAACAGAATCACAAGGGTATAGGCTCGAACTGGTGATCGCGTTAAATTCAGAATTTAATCAACATTTAGAATGGGGACACAAGCCATAACTTCGTTCAACATAGGAAACAAGTTGAGAGTTGACAGCTTTACGTTTTCAACGTTATATTTGGTAGATGGCTCGGGACTTCCAGTGAAATTTAAAATTTACTTCTCCATTAAGAATTTACCAGAGCATCTGATCAATATCGATATTTTCCAAGTGCATGATTGCGAGTTTAACATGGTTGCTAGCATCTTGTATCTGCTGGAGTTTCCAAGGTGCATCAGGAACTACTTGAGTGTGTATCACCGGGTTATTATGCAGCCTGCTGATCTTCAATGTTAAATCCTGGCAATTGATAAACAGACGCATGAACACGTTATTTGGCATTGAGTAACATAGTACTCACAGCCTGGACAACGTTTTCCCCACAAACAGTTACGATGCACTTCAAAGAATCTGTCGCAGAGGATGGGGAGGAAATTACATATTTCTCCGTTTTCGGCTGTGTGTCGGAGTCGATCGCCTGCACAGGAATCCTAATGATGCAATCCGCTAGAAGACCTCTCAATCTCAAAACGGCCTCGGGGACTTCTTCTCGAATGAACCACTCATACTCTTTCTCCTAAAATCAACTTGAAGATAAATTCCAGAATCGAACTTCAATGCCCTATAAACGGTCTTACCAAGCAAGCTATCTCCTTATCCATAACTTCTGATCTAGAGAGCGCCATGCTCGAAAAATACATCAAGAATCTGCGAAAATCACTTCGTCGTCAGTATCACCAAGAATGAGTCCATCGATGAACCATGCTATTCTCTGTTACAACGGTCAGCGACGAACACCAAAACCACGACGCGCATGACCGGAAAAATTTTGTACGGAGTATGCTACACTTCCGGACGAATGGCACTCGGATAATTTTCAGAGGAACACAAGTGGTGGCCTATTCCTCGTAATCCAGAACGCTTTCCAAAAAAAATTAACCATGAATTAGAACATGTGTCACACATGTCCCGAAGTTGGTACACTATCGTGAAAAGTTCCACAGAAGGAGCGACAAGAACCGTGGCGTTGAATTCTAACGAACTGCTGCTAAACACGCAACATCATTAGAACGTTCACTGTCAGTCAGCATTTGTACAAGTGCGGATCCTGTCGGTGGCGGCCATCGCTGCGGTCATTGCTACTTTCATCACAGAACCAGAATTCATTCTTGGTCAAGAGACTCATTGCACACAGCCATTAACTAACCACACCAGAAACGTAAATCGAATTTCACACATTACGCATAGATGTGCGTATATTTCACACAAATGCATAAGCACAAACCCCACGACATAAGCATAGTGCAATTGAAGAAAACGTAGAAGCTTCACGAAGACAAGGTGCGACACACCTCAAATTCACAACAGAAAAACACCTGAAAACAACAATTCCTCCTCAAAATCACAAAGACGGGCAACTCCTGGATTGGGTTATCGTACAGTATAAGAAGCTTTGGAGGCAATTTTCTCAGTCGCAGTCAGGAATGCTAAAGATTCCCTACAGATCCGGATCAACTTTGGTCGGCTTGAAAAGTGTGGCCAGAGGGCAGAGAGGGTCTTACAAAAATAAACCGGCTTTTTCCAGATTTCCGCGCGTAGCTCACAGTGCAGCTCTCGGTGGATTGTTTCCTCCCGGTCCCTGTAATACGTCAAGGCATAATAAAAAAGTTGCATGTGCGTGCTGCGATCACAAAAAGCGGTTGATGCTTCACCTTCACAATTGAAAACCAGCGAGAGAGCAGCAAATTTCAAAGCAGTTCCGAGATGAAGCAGATTCCCTTCATCTCAACGCTCGAACAATCGACAATTGCCTCCCATCAAATCAATTCCTTCATAGGTTTAAATGTTTCACAGCTGTCGATAATGAAGGTATTTTGTATGCTCCCTGTCTTCGACCAGAATTCAATCATTACAGGAACTGTGAACCACCTCGGAGCCACTAAATCGCAACCATGAGCTAAATTTAATCAATTCGTGCGCGCGCGGGACAACGATTCAATTTGAAAGACAGCTGCTTGATATTTTATTCGTGAGCAGTATCTATACTATACCGTACTTCAAAAAGATCTCTATCCAGGCGAATTCCTGTTCTACATTAAAGCAACAAAACCTTCCTCTGCTCAGACCTGCTTTGAAATTCGCTGTTTTGCCACTCCAAAAAAGCATCAACAGCGTTTTGGATCCAACCTCGTATGCGCGTACGCTTTCGACAGACCTGATCACCGTTATTTCCTTTCGGTTTCTCGGGGGTGTTCCGCGGCCTGGCTCGATGCACCATCATCAGCAACATCCCGATTACCATGAATCCAACCATGAACATGGTCGTCATATCATCGTACCTCGCTTCTGGTCTCTGCAAGCCAGGCACTGAACGAAAAATTAAAGTGTATCCCGATCAATTCTCACATGTGGTGTTCTCACGGTTGACGAGGCAAACATACGCAACATTTCCAAAATCTGTAGTCAAATACGGGCAAGATTGTTTTATGTAACACATCTAACCTACCCAGCACATAAATAGACTAGTGCTCATACCTCGCATTTGATATGACGCAAACCAAATCAGGAGCACTGCAGGGTGCAGCTTTAAGGATCATGAACCAAAATTCATCAGCCGGCAGATCAGTAAATCTCCAATGATTTGTACCTTCGCTTACAACACTGAAACTCCTGCAATCAGCTTGACGACGAAATAAGCCTGGAATTTTGATCTCCGTAAACTGCACACATCGAGACAAAGAAATTCCACACATCTCGGGATGCAACGAAAAGGAAGCTTTGATAAAATAAACCGACGTACTAGAAGTGGTCTCGCCAAACTCGTAACATAATGTACTCCTATAAACTAAATCACATTCAGATACAAACTCAGGATCAGGCCGATCAAATTAGGAAAAGCAACTCTCCGAAGCATTAAGATACAGTACAATCTAATTTAAAAGTTTTTCTGAAGCTAAGGTCACGGAAACTTGCAACGAGGTTTTGAGAGCACTTTCACATCCGTAGTAATCGTAGAAATGGAAAAGGATTTGAAACCGTTAAAAAAATTAAAAAAAGGAATTTTGTTCGTGATTACTGATAAAAAAAGATAGTCGATCATCAACTACCTACGACATATGCAAGTGACAACATCTTGATTTTCGGACATTATCAATGTGAGGCTGCCCCTGAGTTAGGTGACGATCACTCCATTAGAATGCACCAGTTAATAATTTCTTCGGCTATTCAACAGATTAGTTCTGAATTTCGAAAACCGAATTAAAAGAAAATGGCTGAGTTCGAGATATCGTACGTAGAACTAAACCTCAACACAATATCTTGCTTCAAATACCCGCAAGAAAAAGCCTTAGCACAGTTCGTCGGCGTCGTTGTAAAAACGTAAATCTTGGTCGAAGTCACTGCATCAAATTATACGGAGACTGAATAAAAGAGGTTAGATCTTCACGACTGGTTTCCGCCAATAGAAACGAAGAACACTTTGAAAGCCCACGTATCCAACTTGACCGTAATTGAGTTATCGACAAGCCGAACGTTCGGGGAAATGTTTACAATGCTTGACTGACACATACAAAACGGAAAAAACGCTAAAAAAAACTTACAATCCAAAGAGCATTGCTGATCATTGCATTCTTCCTGTGAGTTCCTCAGCTGAAAAAAAAAACATATCATGAATAATTCTTGACGAGGAAAAGAATGTTACTCACGATATTCATCAACCGTCTCATGGATAACATGTGGCTCCAAACACATTCACAAGGGTCAAACCCGCCGTCCGCCATTTTCACTAAAACCTTACGAAGTCTGAGGAAATCAAGAAATAACGGTAACACAATAAACAAGGACGTGAAGAGTTCGGAATATTTTTCAGAAATAAAAAAATCGCAATAATAACACGAGATCGGCTCTTCACATGCACGCTTCGTAGTCGGGCTCTGGTCCGAGTCTCGCTTCGTACTCTTCGTAAGAAACTCGGTCGCAAAGAACTTCTCTTAACCAGGCTAACTTGGGAGTAGTTTTCGCCAGTCCAGCCACGTCGTCATACGTCAACGTCTTCGCATGCCGTTTCAACGCGTTTTCGTATGATTTAACGCTGAGATACGTGATGAACATTTCCGCAGCTTTATTGATCAGGGCTATGCTGTCCGCACTAACGTTCGTTTTTCTCGGGATGGATTTCATTATCCTCCGGAGCCTTTTAACAGGAAAACGAACATCCGCGGACAGGTCCACCTTCTTAGCCACTTTCTGCACAAAATAATATCTTTCGAATTCATTCAAAAATCTAAAAACACAGGGAACGTACTTTTCGAGGTTTCTTCGATGGGCTTTTTTTTGGTTTGATTTTCGGTTTTGACTTCTGTTTCCCGGATTTCTGAAACGCAATATACGACACTTAATTCGAAGATTCCTAAAATTGTTTCCCTGCATCACCAGCAACTTCTGCCCTACATGTGATGAACGAACGCAACTCAAGGCGACGTTACAAAAAATCACTTACAGGCATAAATTCTTCGAATCGTAAATAAATTAATACCAAAAGACTTGACGGAAGATCTGATATTCTTACATTTAAAGCGATAACGACATCATCGCCAGATGATTTCGCTTTTGTCCCAGACTTCGGCCTCTTCGGGGTGAGTTTCTTCTTTGGAGACACTTTCGCAGGAGACGTTTTCTTCGGTTTCGCCTTCTGAACACATCACAACTTTCTCACATTGAACGGAATTAGAAGGTCCGGTGGTTACTGTATAATCACTCACCACAGTTTTCGCAGGTTCTTCGACTTGCACTGCATCAACCATCACTGTCTCTGGTTTGCTCGGCGATGAGAAGTACTTGCGAATATCCATCATTCACTTATTAATACACCTGTTCCAGCGTTTAAAAAAATGTATGTGACTGAATGATAGTGACACGACGTCAACGACGCGAGATGTGATGACGATGTACACGTCACTTCACAGCGCGGGAAAAAGGAGGGCTCACGGTCCAATTGTTTATCGAAATCACGGTCACCCAGGAAAAAACATGTTTACATTACGTAACTTAAAACGTCATGGTAAGACATCACAATAGGTAGAACGAAATGAACCCGATGTCATACACGTAAGCACCTCCAGAAAAGTCTTCGGGGTCATCATCACCTTCTTTCAAAAATATAAATTAGCTTCACAGTTTACGACGAAATTACGAAATAAGTGAAAAGAAGGAATCCCATCGCCATGATACCATTCCAGGTTTCAAGACACTTCGGACATTCAACCCATTCAATAAAACGGCGATTAGTTTTTCAGTTCATGCGCTTCGAATTATTCACTGCGAAGAACAATGACATTTTCCGAATACGGTTTTACCGTGGTTAGGGGGCATTACTTTTTCTGAATGGAGCTCGGAAAGATACTCATTCATGTCACAATAAGCCACCATGTGAATGATACTGTACCATGATTTCAGAAACATAACAGCGCGTCAATTAATGTGCATACAGTGCGAAGTTACAGCAGTGATCAACGCATCATGTGCTATACCTGAAATTGAGAATGTGGTTTCGATTCTTACAATTGCAGTAAATACCTGTAGAACAAACCGAATAAGAAATTAAAACTTGAAAGCATCTTTTAAGTCCCTGAATTATAAGCAGGTAAGTGTTTTCAATCTCAAGGAACCACAAATTAATGCTTCGTGTGTTTTTTCAGCCTCATTGCTTTGTTTAAACGAGACTCTACCATAATTCCTCTGAAAATGAGTATACTACTTTCTAATGCCAACTCATCAGCACTGGAGATAATTCCTCTTATTGGAGTGACCAACGGGGTTGGTCAGTTAGGGCTGCTGAACTCATCTAAAGTAACGGATCTCTATTGAAAATGTTGTCTCTACGTACTCTGCTTAAAAGGTGCAAGATTTTAGGGATAAATCCATATGTTGCCAACCATGTTCTTTTCACTTGAAGCCCCTCATTCTATCATATCTAACATTGAAAATCTCTTTTGTTGCTTCAGTTGAAAGTACAGTACTGTAATTTTGAGCTATGCTTCTTTGGTATTAGACTCAAAATAACACACATAATTCAACCTGAATCATGCAGAAAACTATGATACTTGAAAGAAAATAGGCTGTAAATAATTTTGCATTATTGATGCTGCTATGTTGTTTTTTAACCCTTCAGCGGCGGAGCAGGGAAATATTTGAAAAATTTGGTGCAATGCAGCATAAAAAAGAAAACTCTTGCTCATGTCCGGAGAGCCAAAGTTGGGAAAAATCCCGATTTTTTAAAAATCTTTCAACAGAAAAATTTTGCTGAAAAAATGCCCTGCTGGTGCTAGCATTTTCCCTCGCATTCCTGCTATTGGATTACTACTATTGCGGGGGTCAAAATATAACAGTAGCCTGAGCTTTCCTAGATTTTTCCTGACTTTGGCTATCCAGCCAAGGCTGCCTTTCAGCGATCTTCAGTCAAACTGAAATTTGCAAGCCTTCGAAAATATGCTGACTCTGCCTCCCAATCTACCTGCCACCGCTCAAGGGTTAAAGAGTGTATATCACCATAAAATACTTTGTTGTGTCAATAAAGCTATAGTCATTTGATCACAATGCCATTATATTCCATAAAAACCAACTGCGAGTTGAAAAAATAATGAGAATGATGTATATTGTGCTGTGTAATAATATGTTGAATTTTGTCTGTGGTACAGTTCCAGTACCTACCATCTTTCAGATGGAAAAACCTGTTTTTGGGCCAGTATCCAACAAAGGGGTTGAGAAATAAAACACCCAATGCAGCCTTTAGGAGGCAGGATCCTCCTTAAGGGAGTCCATGAGAAAATCCTCTTTCACTTCTCCAACTCAGACCTAACCGCAGGCCCTCAGTTACAAAGAACAGTCCTACAAAGACTTCTCACACTATCGTATATGAACAGAACAAACACACACAACACATACAAAGACAGTTCCTTGGTAGGTCTTTCCTCCTTGAGGCAAAGCTGTCCAGTGTTTGCTGGCTTTGCTGAGAATCTTTGCAGAAAACAAGAGAACAATGGCACTTGTGCCAATCCAGTCTACTTATCCCAGTTCACCACAATGTGGCAAACCAGGCGTGCAGCAGGGACTTCCGCTGCGCATACCTGAGGTGCCACAGGGTTGTTGCGGTGCCCCAAGCGAGGATGCCTTGGTCTGGTCACGTTGAGCACAACCCCACAACTGTGATATAAAGCAATAATGTTATAAACTGTACTGCGTATATGCAAATTATTTCATTTGATCGCTCTGGACATAAAGAGGAGCAAAAATGTGGATGATTAAAAAAGTTGGGTTGAGTGCCAACTATATGGTGATAGCAAATTACGAGTACTGCGTGCTGTGCTTTCAGAGCGGTATTAAATAAGATATCATTATTTTCCCGCTTTAGTTTCAAATGTAAGGCTGATATTTGGAATGCGTATGCTGAATCATCAGCGTACCTTAATTTATGAAAGAATACTCGAGAATTACTCGGGTATCCTTCCCGAGCACAGTAATTAAAATGAGAACAACTGAAGAGTATATTTAGAATCAAATCGAATTGACGGATGAAAATTTGAAACAATTATAAAAAAGCCGCACTTCAAGTGTTACTATAGTACAGTATTGAATTTACACTTTTAAGCAGATTGATTTTGGGCGGATGAAAACATGATGAAGCAAAACGAATGCGGCAGAATTTCATACATTTTATTGACCTATAGATATCAAATTTTAGTGTTTATCTCTCAAACTAAATTTATTTTTGTATCACAGAAAACGGGACTGCTGAGCTTCGTACGCAGGAATATATTCTTCTAAAAAAATTTGCCGCATTAATTAAGGTGCATGTATTATATAAAAGGGCGAATGGTATTCAAGTAAATGGCATGCATTAAAACATGTTGTAATTATATCTCAATATATATAGCTGTATATGCTCAGAACTGAAAAGAGCGCCAAAAGAAAATGATTCAAATTCTCTTTTATAATCTCGGAAAGCAAGTGTTTCTGATGCCTTTCATCTGCACTATATGAAGACATAGTGACATTATTTTCCAGCGCAGTTCAAATCCCTTGATTTCATCTCCCGACTGGGTTAGGAAAGTCTTTCATCGCAGATTTCAAAAGGCCTGGTGGAGAGGAAGGGGGAATTCTGGGTGACCTGACTTGAAAAGAAGTCGTAAGGTCACTGATGTATGAGCTCCGTTGAGACCTGGTATGCTCGTCTGTCTCGGACACACTTCGGACACATCGTTTACAGACAAAATTCCTCTCGGGTCTCCATTTTCTGTGGACATGGCACATTTCAGATGATCAGCAAATCAGCATCAGAGCCATTATTCCTTTCTTCGAGCGGAGAGCAACGAACTTGGGAAACTGTTCTTTAGTCGGACTTTCCCTAGATGTCACTGCATGTCCAGCACTGTTGCTCATGCAATACAATAATGTTTAGCAATATTAATGCTAACCACAGTGATGAAGCAAATCAAGATGAGTTAATCTTTGACCATACGATAAATTGAAAATACATCATTTACTAAAATATCAACCGCATCTTTATTTATCAAAATGTAAAGAAAAAGTGAGGATACCGTTTTCAAAAAGTTTGAGAATAGTTTAGCAATGAACATTTTCGACCGATTTTACCAGCATTAGAACATGTTGTATCGGAAACGATTGAAAATCCGCTGAATTTAGGTTCAATTTATGTCCAAATTCAAATTTTGGATTTCCTATATTTTTTTACATTTCCACTTCAAAATCGCTTAAAAATGAGGCGTGCATCTTATATATACGCATTGATGCAAT
Organism: Notodromas monacha; assembly: GCA_905338405.1. Taxonomy (NCBI): domain Eukaryota; kingdom Metazoa; phylum Arthropoda; class Ostracoda; order Podocopida; family Cyprididae; genus Notodromas; species Notodromas monacha. The sequence continues at coordinate 9,818 of CAJPEX010004420.1, read as the reverse complement.
TTTATCAACAATTTTGACCGAAATCTGCTGTTGCATGTCTTATAAGAATGTGTGGAATTTGAGTAAACATCGCATATTCACACTATAACCGTCGTTTCGGTAACTAAATGTGCAAGAAAATCTAACAACACCAAATAACTCCCAGCAGGAACAAGCGAAAATTGTATTTTGAAGATTTTTTATGAGAATCAGTAGCTTTTAGAACATTTAGAACTAGAATATCGTTTAAACAGGTATTACGGATATTTATAATATAAAGGCTTCCACGGTAGACTTAGTAGTATAGTATTGCTGTATAGTCCTGTAATCATTTAAATCGCTTTTTGATGAATTAATATGATATGGACAGTTTCAACATGCAATTTTGAAAGTTTAAAATGTATATACTTTTCTCCTTTCAACCTGCCGTACTTGAAATTCCCGAAAAATGCACTGAATGATCTTACTGAAATGTTAACTGAACCAAAATATATGAACACAGATATCCCTTGTACATCCACAACTGATACTTATGTTCCATGAAACAGAGATATGCTCTTTAAAAAAAAACTGTTTTTCTGAGGGAGGATGAGCCATTTGCACATTCTGAGAATAACATTTCATGCTGCATTTTTCATTAATGATACATTTCCTACACAAAAAGCTGACCATTTCTCTGTATTTGATAAGATTGCATAATGCTGCACACACTAAGGTTTTCAAAAATTTTCTGTCAATTAGCAAACATTCCAATGGCCCATGCACATATTCAGGGCAATAAATCGGTTATGCATAAATTATTGGGGGAAATTTTTTCAAATGAGATATTTATAACATGATTCCCATGAAGAAACTGAACCTAAAACCTTCTGTGTCATTAAAAGTCTTTTTAATGCAATTCGTTCAATCTTATTTTTAATATGCAGTATATACACGTACATATACCTACCAATAGAATGGATACTTAGCAATAATGCAGCACATGTACTGCATTGTGTTGCTGTTGATGGGATCGAGAACGTGTTCCAAAATTTTGTATAATTTCCACTTGAACAATTCTTGTTTAACGGATGTCATGCAGGTTTCCCAATATTCCAGAGGCTTTATTCATGTCAAAATTAAGCGGAATTGAACATAGCCCGGGATAGAAAGAAGCCTCATGTCTGTGAAAGCGTGTAATACTCGTATATTACTGAATCCATTTACCTGGAAAGTACATAAAGCCAGAAAAATGATTCGGAGTTAATCTGATGGATGCTCCAATATTTGATGGATGACCTTATAGAGCCAGTATAGTAATTGCATTGCGAGTCTGCTTGTCCCCCATATTCGTTCACATAAGATTATGTGCATGAAAATGTTCCGGAAAGATTGTTATGTTTATACGCACTTCAATTCCAGTTCTATTCCTTTTGCGGTCTTATTGCAGTTTTGCCTGATACAGTATTCAATGAATACTGTATATATTTACAGTACTGTAATTGTGTCAGTACGCACATAAACCTTCCCCCAAAGAAATGGGAACAAATAACAAAGTGCTTATTTGAATGAATGAACAGAACACTTTATTTGCTGCTTTTCAGCGTTCACAAGGTTCAATCAAGATTCCCACAACCAAACCCTGCGTTTCTCTGGATAAAGCCTGTTTTCAGCACGGATTTCCATGAGCATTCAAATCATTATATGCAGTTGAACCCCGTTAAAATTCCCCCCTGATAAAGCGGGGGAAAAAGGTGGAATTTATGGACATCTGACATGTATGCATACACCAATTCATTCCCTGACATTGGTAACAAAATATATGTAAAAATTAATTTAATTAATTTAAAAGTGCTTGTTGTGGAGAAAACAAGCACTCTAATTAATTCAAATATATAAGCAGTCTGTCCTGAACTCTTGAGGAAAAATCATATGCTTTCAGCTTACTAACTAATTTCTGCACAAATCTGTGATGTGTACATGTTTGACCTGATGTGGTGATGGAATTTATTTTGTGTGTGAATTTATTCTATTGAATTCATTGCATTCTTGATTTTCTTTGCCAAAAATATCCGAATATAAATAATTTCAAAACTATAGGAACTTATATCCAAGGTGACCCCTTGAATAGGTGTTCTTGGCCTCAAAAGGCTGATTGCTGGTGTTTTTATTTCTTTTGTTTGTGATCCTTGATCACACTGCTGGTCAAGGTAAGGTACACATTTTTTTTATTAAATTAGTGAAAAATTGGGTGCATTTATCACCTTCTATGGTCTTCATGCAGTTGTGCATTGTACAGTATTCAGCTCAATGAATAGGTAAATACTCTGTATATTTACGTAAGCACAACATGCACCTTTTGCAAGAAATTGAAAGAACAAGGTGTTTCTCGAAGCAAAGTATATATTTGAGTTTAATTTTTTGAAACATTGGGTGCATGAATCATGTTGGGTAAATTTTTAAACACGAATTCTCCCTGCTTTAAGCTTTTGCAGAGCTTTCTTTTTAATGATTCTATCATACACGCGAAACAAAAACTCAGAATGTGATTCTTTTCAAATATGAATTTTGGTAACTGAAAAAAGAAAACTAAAATGTGAATCTCATCCCAGGATAATTTTTTTTTTCGCAAAATTATGCCTGAAAACATTTCTCAAGGGGGTGTGGTACTTGAATAAATTTGAAGGTTGTCTCAGTTGCATGCAACGTCTGATATTTTGTTGGTGTGATTTAAAAAATCACGACCTATACCCCATGATTTTTGAAGCGTTTGGGTTTTTTTCAGATTTCCAAAAAGTTAATCAATTTACTGCATAAGTGAAAACTTTCCAGTTCCAGCCAAAGTTTTCCATTCAAAAAATAATTTGTCACAGGGGCTAACAATTTGTTGTGTTAGGTGAAAATTCGAATTTTCTGTTTTCAACCATTAACTAAACTGCAGGAAAGATAATGGTTAAAACCACAAGAATCAATTTTTGCCCGGCCTGACAAATTTTAGTACCTACAGTGACATAGGTGGAGATCTATGGCTGTAACTGGAAAGTTTTCAATTATCATCATGCAGTAAAAGTAAACTGAGAAACGTTTTTGAAAATCTGCAAAAAATCCCAGAATCTTAGAACACCAAGGGCTAAACCATCATGCTTTTTTATTTTATTTTTTATAGCTGCACCTCCTCAAAAATATCAGAGGTCGCGTCCAACTGGGACAGCCCTCGCATGAACTGTGGTTGTAACTGGAAAGTTTTCACTTATCATCATACAATAAGTTGATGAACTTTTTTTTATATTAAAAAAATTCCAGAACCTTAGGCCATTTCAGGCCATGTCCTCATGTTTTATTTTATTTTTTATTTATTTAATTTTTTTTTACAATCACCTTGTTAGAGACTAAGAAGTCTCAACAAAGAAAATATGAGAATGATAATTGAAACACAGGAAACAGCCTGGGACTGGCTGGGAGCCTCTTTATAGAGGCCCAAAAAGAACTGAGTATTTAATAATGTCTCAAAGATTAATTCTACTCAGAGAGTTTTTGACTTTGCACGCACATTCTTTCACACAACACAATGATGAAATCAGATGTCTCAAGAGCTCTTCCCACTTCAATAATTGGCAGTGGAAATGAATTCTGCGTTCCTGGTTTTTGAGACAGAAGAAATAGAAGGAAGGTAGTTAGCCTTGTGGGTAAAATATTGACCTCTGATTGGCAGATTTTGTTGGAATTGAAGACAATGCTGTGCATCATCATACAAGTCCTTTGGGACTCGTTTTTTGGTGCTGAGCTTTTACCCAAGAAGGATCCGTTTTTGGGATGCAGCAATGCAGCGGGGATTATTATTATATTTATTATTATTTATGTGTGCCCGACTCAGTCCCCAACACACCTCCTCGAAAATATCAGAGGTCGCGTCCAACTGGGACAACCCTCGTGCGGAAGAAGTTATCAAGAACGTAATTAACAGAAGCAGGGGCCGGAAACACTGATGCTGGAAATATCAAGGCAGCCTCGGGATCGCAAAGAAAGAACTGCTGCTGCTGCTGCTGCTGGACAGTGTCCCAGGGATGTCGAGGATCTCCATTTCCCCTTTTTGTGGTGCCCAGCAGTGGTGCTGCTGCTGCTGGGCCTCCCCCCAACCAGAAGGGGAGGGGTGAAAAATGATCCACTGGGTGGAATCAGCGCGTTATGTCCTCGTCTGGGAGAACAAAAGGCTCCTGGGGCTCTGATGACTTCTGATGTGTCTCGGGCTCCTCGCTTTTAAAGGGACACTGTCTCTCCAACGGATACCCTGTCACCATCCTTCAGCATATTTCCCCGGAAATCCCCGGAAAGCCCTGACCAAGGAGTATATAGATTCACATTTTCTTTTCCGGAAAAGAAATATCCGCGATTTCATCCGAGGTGCGCCCGGAGGGGGTTATTTCTCCATCAGGCAAAAGGTGGGTTCCAAACAAGGGAGAAAGTAGAAATGCATAAATCACAGGGACTAATCTTGAAAATAAATAAAAATGAACGAAACCAAGAAAATTCTGCTGATATATAGGTCGAACTTGCATCCTCATTTTCAAATTTTTGTTTTCTCAGTAGGAGTACGTGACAGATTCATGTTGCTATAAGTGAACCAATGTAGATTAAAAATTAAAGAAATAATTTACTTAATCTCGAAACTTTATCAATGATGGCAAGTTATAGTGATGAAACCAAATAAGGTCAAATTCCTTCATGACGAATACCGTTATGACGAATCTTTCATCTTACCACCATTCATGAAAACAAATTACTTATTTTCAGGATTTATTTTTTTTTAGTTTTACTCATAAGTACTTGAATAGAGCAATTCATGTTTTACTTTTTTATTGTACTTCTGTTGTATTATTCACTCACAAAATATTGTAAATTTTTAAAAATTAGTTTCAATTAAAAAAAAATGCAATCAGGTTTGAAGAAGTACATCTTTTATTTCAGCAGAGAAGTGAAACTATTCTATAGATAAGGATCTCATTATATGGCACATAAGTTGAATTGATTTTTGGGATCTTTGAAAGTTTTTTTTTTCGATGGGATTTGTGTACTCGGGAATGATTCTTTCGCCATATATCAGCTGCAAAGATGAAAGATTTTTTCGGAAACCTTCAAACTCACGATTCAATTTCATTTTCTGTCTTCCGAAGAGTATCAAATATGGAGAAATACGCATTAATGAATTTTTTGGTGTCCTTCATATGAAAATATATGCTCTATATAGCTAGAAAAGATTAAATGCAAAGATTTGATGTTTCTGCTAGCCAAAAAATTCATGAATAAAATTGTATTTCCTGTCTTCTGGAGAGTATTGAGTGTAAAACATAAGGAATGGAACATTATTATATATTTTGGTTGCTTCGATTTGAACTTACTGTCTAGAAAATATTGGATGCAAAGATAAAGTATTGTTTCCGGAAACTTTGACTAAAATTGATGATTAGAATTTTATTTTCTGCCTCCAGGAGAGCATGAATGAATGAACAGAACACTTTATTTGCCGCTTCCCAATGACATTTTAATCACTTCAAAGCAGGATACAGCACACGAATTGTTAACAAAAATAAAAGAAAATACAATCGATGAAATACAACTGGACATCTGACATGTATGCATACACCAATTCATTCCCTGACATCGGTAACAAAATATATGTAAAAAATTAATTTAAAGCACAAAGTCTTCAGCTTTTTTCTGTATGAGGTTTAGTTGAATGAACAAATTACAGAGAATCTTTGATGAGAAATCATATATAAGGCCAACAGTTTATCTTGATCCTTTAAGATTTCAGAAAGGGTCTCTACATTGAATTCCAGTAAATGTAAATCTTTCTTAAGCTTGTTTATATCAGTATGAAATGCTGAAAACAGTAGAATATGTTTGGCTGATTCTATTTGAATTTCATGCTGATGATCAGCGCTGGAAAAGGCTACAGTTTAAGAAGGTTGGGATGTTGTTTCCTGAAAAAGGAAGGTTCCACCAGTTTAGTGCTGGATGTTATACTCGTATAGTGGCGAATTCCGTATTTTCGGGGAACAAATTGGGCGATCCCCACTGGAACTGGAAAGTTCCAGAAAGACCAAGAATGAAGGGGTGACTCCAAGTAGGGTGAAGCCAACTCGATTTGTCCCCCATCCCTAGTACTCAGAATCAGCGGCGTGAAGCAGTCACGTTCGAGGCGAGAAATTAATGATAATGTCCGGTCATATTTCCTGCGTCCTGCAGGGGGATCCCCCCTCTGAGGGATGATCCCCCGTCCGTGAGTCATCTTCGCCTTCATGCCCTGTCACGACCAGAAGAAAGATCCGTTTTGGGGATCCCCTAAACGCGGCCCGGAGAAATATGGACGTGTCCATCAATGACTGCCCAAAGATGCATACTTCAGGGATACCCTTCATTTGATGGATGTTCCCGTGTCATCTTTGGACGCATCCATAAATTCCACCTTTTTCCCCCGCCTCCTTTCCTTTTTCTTTCTCTTTCTTCTTCTTCTTCTTCTTCTTTCTTCTTCTTCTTGCAAACAAGACACGGCTTCCGGGTCATCCACTCAATTTCGTAACAATCATTTCAAAGTCCTATTAATCTTCCGAGAATCCCATCTTTTTTATTCTGACCTGCTCAAATCAGAAGCTCTTCGACGTTTTTCGTATTGCTCGTGAACCAAAAGATCCCCAGAATGGACGCAATTTCCAATAGTACGGCACATGCATTAAACAGCCATTTTAAGAAATAAATCTTAAAATGGGTTCCGATTTCAAAATGCTGCTGGGATGAAATGTTATTGAAGACATTATGGAAACGGAGTGTGGATCATGGGTCAGATATTTCCCATAGTGTTCCACAAGTTTCAGAAGATATGCCCTCGATTTCCTTCAACCGGGAATGGAAATCCATGATCAGATCTCTTGAAACGCTCGAGGGATTTTAAAATATCTGATCCTGGACAGGTTTACGCTACACAATCCGTGCGGAGGGGTTTTGCAAAGTCATTTTTCGCCAGATATTTTCACAACTTTCTCATGAATTCGGCTCAGCATTTATTTATTTTTCTCAGTGGAAACGTGCCTTCCAGGGGTGAAAAGATGAAAGCATCGTCTGACAATCGCTGAGAAAGAGTAATCCATTAGTAAGGGCCTCCACACACTACCAAGGGTTTTTGCTGAAAGCCCTGGAAATGCGTTTCTCTGGATAAAGCCTGTTTTCAGCACGGATTTCCATGAGCATTCAAATCATTATATGCAGTTGAACCCCGTTAAAATTCCCCCCTGATAAAGCGCCACCCTCAGCAACCGCCAACATTTTGAATGAAACAAATCTCCTCAATCCTAAATGCCATAGAAAACCTCAATAAGATGCCAACCGCCATCCGCCAGCATTAGTGATGAAGCAGAATTGCTGTTTTGTATTAGTTTTGTCTTTGCTACAATGCCAACATCGGGGTACAATTATATTTTCTGTTCAGGATCTTGTATTGGTAAGAAGAAAACAAAATGACCATCTTCATTTTTCAATAACTTTGAACAATATATATAGACCTATTTTTAAAATTTGAATAAATTGATGCAGAAAAAATAATTTTCTGAAGCAGTAATGCACAAATCACAGCAATACTCTTTGGAAAATTACTGAAGTTTCTGGAAAACCTGTATTTCTATTACTTTTGAAGGAAAATCAAGTATTTTTGATCAAATGATTGAAAATGAAATATTTGATGAACCGCCAACCCCTTTAAACTGCCAGAATTGCTCTGGACAAATGGTGGCATCTTATTGGGGTTTGACTGTAGTAAAATTCCATTACCACAAATCTACTTGAAGTTTTCCTAGGTCCCAGCAGTTTCCCCATGTATTTGCGCTATGTTAAGAAGTTTCATTTTAATGAACTCATTTTAGGCTGAAATCTCAGTAGAACAAAACTCTGGCCCTGATTCTGTGCATAGGCCAAAGTTATTATTTGATAATTCGGAGAAACCTGAAAAATTGAACTGGTTGTTGTCAGAAATGATGTATATCTTTCATATACTGCTGGTTACAAGACATCTCTTATATGTAAGCTCATTAACGCATGTACATTGTTCATGTCTTGCATTCAGTAGTGAGGGAATTTCTCTCCTTTACCTGGATTTGTCTAATAAATTCTCTTCGGAGAGTTGGTGAGTATCTTTTTTATTTGACAAAAAGGGACAACACTAGTTCTTACCTCAACAGATACAGGTGGTACCTTGCAATTTGACCCTAATCTGCTGCTGGACTGGGATCAACTTGCAAAGCAGTCAAATAGTGAAGGAATGTGAAATGCAATGTTTTCTGCATTGTATTTGACATTTTTGCCCCTCTCTGGGGGTCAAATTGAAGGGTTAAGGTCAAACTGCCAATTAATCTCCCTGAACATTTGACTGTTGAGCAACCAAGCCGCAAATTTATTAGTTAATATAAATACAATTCTTGCAAGTACAAAATCATTCCACCCTCCTCAAAATTGCAGGGCCAGGAACTTCCTGGCACTGTAGCATCCTTGACAATATAGTTCTTGACCTGATTAAATGTGTAAAAACCATTGAAGGCTAAGTATAATTTTGGGTATACACTGTATTTACTCGAGTACCATGTGCATGTTTTTTCTCAAATTTCAGGAGGAAAAAAGGGGTGCAAGTTGTAAGCGGGTACACAATTTTTAAGAAGTTTTAGGAAGGTATGTGTGCATTATACTTGATTATAATGGAGAAATTTGGAAAAAATGTAACTAGAACACTTTTTTGTACTGAAAAAGTTGAAAATTGATCAGATTTTTGTTCGATTCATGTCTAAAGTCAATTTTTTGTTTTTATTTTTGAATTTTTGTGGTTCTAGATTCATTAAAAAATTGCAGTGCATGTCTTACTTGGGGATAAGATTTTAGCCAAATTTCCAACTGAAAAACTCCTGTGCATGCCTCACTTGAGGGCACATGGTACCTTAAATACAGCAAGTAGCTCATCTAGTTCAGATTACCATCAGTTGTGATTTTGTTATTCAAGCTATTCACTTTTTCTGAACTTATCCTGCAAGCTGCAAGAAGAGCTTGTTGAGTTACTTATGACCAGTTTATCCTGTGAAATACATTTATTCCTTTAAACTAGGAATCTCTGCAAGGAATTCCCAGTCCTGTCCCAGACTGATTTGCTGTGTTTTATTATGTTATTTGATACTCAAAATCAACTTATATTGTGGTGACATTTGTCCCCAATATTGACAGCCAAATTATGGGAAAGTCAAATTGTGGGAGGTTGAATTGTGAGGTACCACCTGAACAAACAAGGCAATGAGTAGAAAGCATCAGATCTTTTATAACCTTTGCAGTCTGGTATTGAGCAACTGGTCAGAGTTGGCTTTTTTTTCTAAAAGAATATTATTCAATGCATTGTGGCACTTGACTTGCTGCAGTTTGCTGAGCACCTGAGAAGAAAAAGAAAACATGCAGCTGCCTCTAGCGTTGTCTGCTGCTATGTAGGAATGTAAAATTCTGATGACATGGTGCAGCATTCCAACTTCATCAAAGTAGCAACACCTTCTGTAAAAAATAAATTAGGGTCCAAAAAAACATGAAACCGACATATTTCTTGGAAATTCTTCAGCTCCAAAGTACACCTTCCTTTCAAGTAAGCATTACGTTTCAAAGAGTTTTCCATGATGTACTTATCCAGAATGGGTATTTATTCCCCGTTTCCTAAAAAAAATCCACTCTAAAAAACTTCAAAGAATGACTGAATGAACAGAACACTTTATTTGCCACTTTTCAGCATTCACAAGATTCAATCAAGATTTCCACAACCAAACCCCCTTCCCACCCAACCCATATCA
>CAJPEX010004419.1:0-21876 GCA_905338405.1 Notodromas monacha | reverse complement strand
AAGGGTGTTGTGGTCGTTAATATGACTACATTACGAAGAAATCTATTGTAATTCACTCCTCCATAGTCGGCAGTTCAGAACGAAGTTTTTCAATTGATATTAGGATTGTTTTACAAACATGTTGGTGTGATGCCTGTTGAGAGTTCGCTCGTTTTCATAAATTTTACTGGAACAATAATTGCTAACTAGTTTTTTTTAAATTTCATGTATGTATTCCATTGTTTCGATTTTGAAGTACGTGTCATATTTGCATATGCGAGAACTTCGGAAACTTTATTATTCGCCAGATTGGGTCAGTCTTTAGTACATAGTGCATTTGGAAAACACAAGTCTTTATGATGTCGGCATTTAAACATGGATGAGCAATGATTGGAACAATCGTCAGGAAATTTTCAAAATTGACGCTTGAAATTTCCAATCATCCCAGTTTCATAAATAAAACGAAGAAAAACCAGATAGCAAAATTGTTGATCATCCATATGGTACAGTACGTGCTAACGCAACATAGTTCTTCATTCGTTCCCGCCGCAGACCAGGTTTAGAGTAGATAGTTGATTAGCGAATATAATTGTACTGTAATTGTTTCTCCGTACGATAGAAAGGCCTTTTAAATTATATAATCTATCAATAATCCCCCCGGTGGAAACCACACACGGGTACAGATTAATTTGCGGAAGGAGACGCGACATGGCTAAAGCTGGAGAAAACAAAATTCTGTATATATAACAAGGTCAAGTAGAGGTCGCTCTTCTGCAGTTACACGTTGGGCAGGGAGATTGATAATCTTTTTTCAGTAAGGGCCATGCAAACGCGGAGAAATGCATGATTCAGGTTATTTTCAGTAGAATTCCGCTCCTTTCATGATTTATCTTGTAACGAAGAAAACAGTAAAAAACCTGATCGTTGGCAATAGGGTCTACAGTATTTAATTAATTTTTCCAACGAAGAGTACCAACTGATCACAAGTCCGCGTAATATTCTGCTCACACCTGGGATCGAGTAACATAAGCTAGAGTGCCAATAATGCTGCGAAAAGATTTTCAAATATTTTCAATGATTCGTCTGCCACAGTTGCCGGAAAATTCCCCAAATTTATCTTGACTAAAGACCTTCTCCCAATGCATTGTGCAAGTTCACACTACGCAATTGACGGTATAAATTCTTTACATAGAAATAAAATGGAGATCGACGTGTATGTGACTGCGGAATTATGCGATGATGTTTCACTCCATTAACCAGACAAATTCGCTGAGGAAACTTCTTAAGACTACTCATCTTTAAACTCATTTAAAAAAGATTTATATGTCATACAAGTGCTGGCCGGAACAGAGTGAAGCGGATGTCATAAAGTACTGAAGTTCATCATTCGGGTGAAAAACGTAGGATATAGGTTCTTATTAGTTATTACACAATTGTAGCACTTCGGAATGCAGTGATTCATCAACAAATTCCGGTCGATTGTTTCCCAGAATTGTAGGATGGCAACAATAGGCATGCCCAGCAGCGATATTTTTTGAACCCCCAAAAACGAAATTTAAATTGAGATCATGCGTTAATTTCATGCACATGTGACAACCTTAGTTACACAACAATGTTGGCCGGGCTTTTTGAGCCATGAAGATAACATAATTTGCATACAACGTTTAGTAACGAAAGGGGTCCGGAGTGGAAACCAGTGCAGCATCCTAATCAAACTAAACTAAATTCTCCGGCCAATCTCTATAATTGAAAAATGGGCTTACAGAAAGTGTGAAACTGATTCAACTGAGTGTACTTAATAGTTATTACTGCAATATACAGTACTTCCCTCCTGAATCGTGCTTTGAGTCACCCGACGATGAGGAAACGCTTTATTTGTTGGCTTGACTTAATTGTTTTTGCCCATTTCCTATAGGAGATGTAATGCATTTTTTATGCAGCAGGATTTTTCCCCCATGAATTTAATGCATTTCACTCCAAATTCGTTCTGCGATATTTTTTATTTGATAATTAACAAAGGGAATGTTCCATCAAGTTTGATTCTTTGGAATTTCTTTGCATCGAAAAACTTTTTTTTATAGAAAAAGTAGTTTGTCTGTCAGCTTAATAGCTTAATGTTAGCCATTTTCCGAAGTAAAAGTACTGCATTCAGATTTATTTAATCTTGCCCTACTTTCTCGGACCAGATATCTATACTGTTTTTTAAGAGTATTTTTTATCTTTTGGTTTTCATGCTTGAATTATTAAAAAAGAACAGCAATTTTTAAAAGAAGAATTTAAACGTTTACAGCTCTTTATTATCACACTTCAAATTTCACAATCAAAAATTGTTCAAGGTAATTTTTGATTTTTTATTTTTTAGAGGAAGTATTTTCTGAGCTGATGATAATGACGAAAATGAACCGACCTTGCTTTTTACCGGACAGTTTCCGGTCTGGTTTTCCTGGTGGTCGCTGAACGATGACCTTCATCCAGGTGGTAATGCACTTCCTTCCTACTCGACGAGATTTAACTCTTTATTTCCAGCCAATTTTCATTGATAAAAAAAGCGCAGAAATCTAAACGCAATTTGGATAAAAATTCAATTTCAAATTATTTTTTTAATTCTAATAAATATCCCTACTGACTTCGTATGAAAAATTTCCATGCATCCTCAGGGTCGTGATTTGCATGGGATTTATTGATATCTAACGGGACTGGTAACTTGATATTTCTCCAGTGTCAAAAATAATAGCAGTATGTTTTCAATTCACTTCCTTGAAACCGTTGTCCAGAAAATTCTTGTGGTATGATTTTATCACCCGTCAATGGCATTATTACCGTAATAGTAATTGCTAATGCGTGAGATTGATGAATTAATTTTGCCTCGAAGTAGAGAACGGCGGAAGTGTGAAAAGAAATTAAATTATTTCCTCGGAGGCGGAGTCAAGCTATTCGATGATTTTTTTTTTCTTTTCGGAAAAACAATTTACTTGTCAGATTTCAGATATACAGTACTGTACTCCATTACCGATTCGATAGGCGCGACCATTCAATTATACATCATTTTGAAACTGTGCGAATTTAAAGTGTGTTATTTTCTGTGTGAATTCAAACTCGAAGATGTTGCAATCTTTACGAAGAAATCTATTGTAAATCACTCCTCCGTCGTCGGCAGTTCAGAACGAAGTCTTCAATGATAGTAGGATTGTTTTAAAAACATGTTGGTGTGATGCCTGTTGAGAGTTCGCTCGTTTTCATAAATTTTACTGGAACTATAATTGCTAACTAGTTTTTTTTTAATTTCATGTATGTATTCCATTGTTTCGATTTTGAAGTACGTGTCATATTTGCAAATGCGAGAACTTCGGAAACTTTATTATTCGCCAGATTGGGTCAGTCTCTAGTACATAGTGCATTTGGAAAACACAAGTCTTTATGATGTCGACATTTAAACATGGATGAGCAATGATTGGAACAATCGTCAGGAAATTTTCAAAATTGACGCTTGAAATTTCCAATCATCCCAGTTTCATAAATAAAACGAAGAAAAACCAGACAGCAAAATTGTTGATCATACATATGGTACAGTACTTGCTAACACAACATAGTTCTTCATTCGTTCCCGCCGCAGACCAGATTCAGAGTAGATTGTTGATTAGCAAATATAATTGTACTGTAATTGTTTCTCCATACGATAAAAAGGCTTTTTACATTATATAATCTATGCATAATCCCCCGGTGGAAACCACACGGGTACAGATTAATTTGCGGAAGGAGACGCAACATGGCTAACGCTGGAGAAAACGAAATTCTGTATATATAACAAGCTCAAGTAGAGGTCGCTCTTCTGCAGTAACACGTTGGGCAGTGAGATTGATGATCAATTTCCAGTAAGGGCCATGCAAACGCGGAGAAATGCATGATTCAGGTTATTTTCAGTAGAATTCCGCACCTTTTATGATTTCTCTTGTAACGAAGAAAACAGTAAAAAACCTGATCGTTGGCAATAGAGTCTACAGTATTTAATTCATTTTTCCAACGAAGAGTACCAACTGATCACAAGTCCACGTAATATTCTGCTCATAAATACATGGGATCGAGGAACATAAGCAAGAGTGCCATTACTGCTGCGAAAATATTTTCAAAAATGTTCAATGATTCGTCTGCCACAGTTGCCGGAAAATTCCCGAAATTTATCTTGACTAAAGACCTTCTTCCAATGCATTGTGCAAGTTCACATTACGCAATTGACGGTACAGTATATAAAAATATAAATGGAGATCGACGTGTATGTGACTGCGGAATTATGCGATGATGTTACACTCCATTGAACCAGACAAATTCGCTGAGGAAACTTCTTTAGACTACTCATCTTTAAGCTCATTTAAAAAAGATTTATATGTCATACAAGTGCTGACCGGAACAGCGTGAAGCGGATGTCATAAAGTACTGAAGTTCATCATTCGGGTGAAAAACGTAGGATATAGGTTCTTATTAGTTATTACACAATTGTAGCTCTGCGGAATGCAGTGATTCATCAACAAATTCCGGTCGATTGTTTCCCAGAATTGTGGGATGGCAACAATAAGCATGCCCAGCAGCGATATTTTTTGAACCCCCAAAAACGAAATTTAAATTGAGATCATGCGTTAATTTCATGCACATGTGACAACCTTAGTTACACAACAATGTTGGCCGGGCTTTTTGAGCCATGAAGATAACATAATTTGCATACAACGTTTACTAACGAAAGGGGTCCGGAGTGGAAACCAGTGCAGCATCCTAATTAAACTAAACTAAATTCTCCAGCCAATCTCTATAATGGAAAAATGGGCTTACAGAAAGTGTGAAACTGATTCAACTGAGTCTACTTAATAGTTAATACAGTGCGTCCCTCCTGAATCGTGCTTTGAGTCACCCAACGATGAGGAAACGCTTCATCTGTTGGCTTGACTTAATTGTTTTTGCTTATTTCCTATGGAAGATGTAATGCATTTTTTATGCAGCTAGCAGGATTGTTTTCCCCATGACTTTAACGCATTTCCCTCCAAATAAGTTCTGCGATACATTTTTATTTTATATTTAACAAAGGAATTTGCCACCAAGTTTGATTCTTTGGAATTTCTTTGCATCGAAAAACGTTTATTTTTAGAAAAAATAGTTTGTCTGTCAGCTTAATAGCTTAATTTTAGCCATTTTCCGAAGTAAAAGTACTGCATTTAGATTTATTTAATCTTGCCCTACTTTCTCGGACCAGATATCTATACTGTTTTTTAAGAGTATTTTTCTAGAAAACCAAAAGTACGAACTTAATAATTTTTTCTTGTCGTTAAAAATTTTCTTCTTAAATTTGCAAATGTCGAGAAATAATAGTGTGAAGTTTAAAGTGTTAGTTTTTAACAAGTTCCATTAAAACAAAAATCGTAAATTGCTCTTTATTGAAAGGCTGTTCAAGTGAAAGGGCGCTATTGTAATTCGTATAACATTGAATTTGCAACCATTCACAATAGAAATGTCATCCAAGAGACTTGTTTTCTTTTCACAGGATAATTTTGTAAGTTTTATAGATTATGACTTTTTGTAACGCCTTCAGCCATCCGAAAAATAAGTAAATAATAGGGCAATAACTTTTCCTTTGTCCTTTTAAGAACGAGACAGAAATAAGCGCATTACTGAAAAAAATGAGCGAACGAGAAATGCAAACTATGTCTCGTTTTTAGCCTCACTGCACTCCGATGCAACATAGACGTCTGACCTGATTCCACCGACACAACCCCCTGGAGAAGGGGGTTCGATATCCTGTCCCAGTCGCCAGGAACTCCAGACCCCTGTCGCGTGAAATACCCCTCACCCCACCAACACATGGGATCATAGACGTCTGACCTGATTCCACCGACACAACCCCCTGGAGAAGGGGGTTCGATATCCTGTCCCAGTCGCCAGGAACTCCAGACCCCTGTCGCGTGAAATACCCCTCACCCCACCAACACATGGGAGGTAATAAGCCCCGGCCCCGCCATTCTAAGGTGTGTGTGGGTCAGACGAAAGTTTGCAGAGGATCTTTTTCTGATTTCCAATTTTCATAAATTTTGAACCGACTAATTATATTTTCTGTCGTCAAAATTTTTTTTCCCGAGGTTTTTGAAAAAAGCGGGGACTGAAAAAAGCGGCTATTTTTTTTTTTTATCTGAAATAAACTTCGACTTCGGGACTTGATGACTACTGAATGATTTACATAGCTGTTGTTCATAACCAACAGTATATTTTGCAAAATTTTGCAGTGCCTCTCAAAATCATCCGTTTCTTCCAGAAATAAGAACACTCTATGGAAGAAAAGCTGAGTTGCACAATAAAGCGTTTAAATTTAGACTTTAATATTTCTGCGTCGATTTCGGCTTAAGAAAGCTGATTATTTCTTGTGTCATTCAGGATCTAAATAGTTTATACTTGTGAGGAATTTGCTTTTTCAATAAAGCTGGTATTGATGTTAGAAATAAATTGGAAGCCATCAGCTAAGATACGGGGGCTGAGAATTTCAGTAATGAAATTCCAAAAAAGCAATTTAATGAACCAAAAACTTCATTCGTCCACGCACAACACTGTAAATAATTTGTGAATTTGTAACACGCATAAAGCTGGTGATGAAAATTAATAAAATTTGCTAAGATGATAATACGTCGAAAAAATTAATTTTCCACCCTGAAGTATTACTAACATACAATTATCCTTTTAGGCACAATATTTGTAAACGATATTTTTGCATACTTCAGCAACATTTTAATTGTTGAAGTGAGGCATATTTTGATATTTCACTTTATTCAAGTCGTATTCTTGCCTCTTCAAAAACTAGTTTTCCTGTCCTTGAACTAATTTTGCGGAAAGATAGCTTTGCAATAGTCCAAGATAAAAAGTCTACGCAAACATCGGATCTGTCTGGGTCATCGCAGAAGGCTCCTGAATTATTTGCCAGCAGACCGCAATGCTGCAAAACTTTCTGCAAAAAAAAAAGGCTCGTTCTATGATTCCTTTCGTCATCCAAAGAAGGGAGAATCCAGACCTATCAATGTAATCAAGTCGCGTCGACTTTTTCCTTCACTGATATATGCGGCTTACTCAGTGCCAATTTGTCCGCGAGCAGATTCTCTGGAAACGCGTAAAAGCTCAGCAAAATCCATGCAAAAAGGAAACACTACCGAAATGTAATCGAAATCAGACAGTAATTCACCTGGTTTCTATAAATCTGCATGAAGAAAACTGATTTTCCAACTACCATAAATGTATACTGTATTCCTGTGCTCCATAAAATTCGGAATTTCTGGACGACTTCCAGTAGTTCCTAAATTGTGTAGAACTAATCCCGGACAACAGGAAACATTGACGGCATATTTAAATTACCCATGCGCATGAAGGTATTTAAAAATACGATTACACGATTTATGCATAATTTCGAGAGGACGGTAGTGCACACGGAATGCAAACTATAATTTGCCCAATGACAGGCATTCCGGCGGAAAATTCAGAAACTGCCATGAAAACATTTTAATTAATGCACGACTCGTTCAACTTATTGTTCAAACCGTTTAAAAAAAAAGTGCGACGAAGAAAACAACTTCGCAATTTTCTCTCGAGGTTATTTTGTTAGCTTTGAATTCGCCGTTCGCGTAAGTTTTCGTGTGTCATTATCCTCATTAATACAACTGTTGGAGAAACCTGGTACTAAATCCACTGTGTTCCTCGAGGAATCAGATGGTTAACGCGATAATGAACAGTATTTCAAAAATGAACCAAGAATCCCCATCAGTGCTGTTTCCAACTGATGGAAACCAAAAAAGCAACATTGTTGTCTGACCTGATTCCACGAACCCCATCCCCATTTTTAAAAAGAGGGATTCTGCGCGCCAAAGTATGCCCGTCCCAGTTGCTGCAACCCTTGGCCCTTCATAGACCCGCTGTCGCATAAAAAGCCCTTCCCCGTAGTACATGGGGTGCAATATCCCCCCTTGGGCCCTCAATGTAGTTGTACCCATGTGCTCCCACTTCGTCTGGATCTCCCGCAGGCAAAAACTAGTTGGGTTCGTTGGATTTCAACCTGGCTGCAGACTTTCAAGAGGGTGAAAAAAAAATCAGGACTTCCGATACAGCATGCCTAAAAGGGTACTTTTTCAAATTGTAGGTGGTGGTAATTATTTTTAAACATACGTTCGTGCGTTGGAACTCAAACAGCCACAAAAAATTCACCTTAACTTCAATCTCAGATCGACCACAAAAAGTTGTGTTTTCTTACAATTAGTATAAAACTCAAGTCCTCTTCAGTATCGCTTCATTAATCAAACATTATTGGCAATTAAAATTCAGTCTCCGTTAGATTTTGTGTCGAGTGGAAAGGTTGAGGCCCTTTGAATATTGATAATTTTTTTAAATACGGCTTCCCCTTTTCATCAAAATGTTGCTGAAAACAAAGCAGTTCATGATCCTTTATTATACCGAATGAATTCAGTGATTCTGCTGATTCAATTTAGACTTATTCTGGTGCTCACTACATTCTTAATCCTTACACCTTTGGTCTAGATTGAAAAAAAAAAACGGGGTGAGGTTAGCAGAAAAATGTCCTCAGCCACTAAGGAAAAGAGGGTACAATACTTGAAATGGATCTAAAATCAAAATCGTTTTTATATATCCCTTTGAGGTAGGCATGCAGTTTAATCTCGTACAGTATTTCCAAACCAGTGCTAAATAATGATTGATGAATATTCTCCTTCACTCGAACTATGTCAATAGAATGTCATTACAGAGTAATCTGTCTGGTTCAATGCGAGATGAAAGTGAGTAGAAAATTATTGATAGAAATGCCTCGTAGAATAAGACAAAGCAGTTCTCCTGATAGTACCGTTTTTATTTCCTCAAGAAATTTTTAATTCTGAGCTTTTTGACGACTCGATATTAAAGTAACTCGTTGTGAGGAAATATGTTCAACAGATGGCGAAGTTTCAGAGGCAGTTTTGAGAGACCCAAGTTTCGATCAAGAATTTTCGTTCGATGCAGGGAGAACCCCGTGTCGCACGGGGGTATTTCGCGACTGGTTTCCGTGCCTGGAACCCATGGTTGACCCCCTGGCGCATGGAACAAACCCCCTTCACTTCCCACTCTGTCCCACGGTCTCCGAAACAGCCTTGAGTCCTGGAATGATAATCGTTACTCAGTCTGATGTAATGACAGCTCTTCCATATTGCGGGGTGAGCATAAACCGCGTGTGCCCCACTTATCAGAACCCCTGGGTTTGCACTGCGTCGCGTGAGTAGAGGACATAGACACGTCGAAAAATAGTATGGGTTTCATTTTTTGTGCGTGTTCCTTCGGCTTAATGCTTAGGAGGAAATCGAGGGAAGCCGTGATGTTTAAAAGGAAGTGTAGTGTAAAAATTGCTGGTTAGTCGAGTGATGCTTTAAACGGAAATAACACTGGCGTTTAAAGTTTTTCACTTGAAGGACATACTTACAGTATAAACATTATGGAAAATCAAAAGCTTTATTCGGAGACTTTCGTTTCGGGCAGTATTTTTGAGACGCAAGAAGTTTTCGAACACAGAACCGTTTCTATTCGTTGAAAATGTCTTCATGCTGTTTCATCCCCTGTGTTTTTTTTAAAGAACTAGCGCAAGGAGTCCAAACAAAAGTTCACTCAGTCACTATACAGCACTGGTACAGAAAAGATCACGACAGAATTTTGTAAAATCCGCAAGAGGTGAATTTTTATATTTGTTTCCACTCCATCTCTCAGAGCTTGGCAGTTATTTTTTTCTGTTACGAACTTGTGAATCATTTTAATTATTTGGGGACTTTGTCTTAAGGCAACTTCGAAGTTTAGAATGAGCATTTTTCTTTATTATTTAAAAAAAATTAGCCACTAGAAAAAACGATGGACGAATCAATCCAGCAAAGGTCTGAGTGATGAATACTGAATTGGAAATGTGCTCTTTGCATACATATACTGTAAAATTCAATAGGATATAGGCTGCATTATTGGACTCATCCTGTTCCTGAGAAGTGTCTGTTAGCTGAATCAAATTTTTCCAAAGGAAATAATTTAAATTATTTTAATTAGTTCCATTACCTCAAAATGGCCTATGAAAACACACACAAAAAAGTTCAGCTAGAAGTAACCGAACATCAAAGAACAAGTATGAAGGGAATATTTTGTTTCTCCAGTTTTATACACTTCTAAAAAGCCTATACACATTTGAAAAAAAGGAGCAAACATTACTGTCATAAAAATTGCTGGTGAAACTAGAAAAATGATTGAAAAAACACGTTTGAAGTGCTGATGATGTAATTCAAAAAAGCCAACCAAGGGTTATATCATGACACACCCATCCAAAAATAAAACGAAAATTTTCTAATGGAGGCAGGCATGATCACGCTGATTTGTTTCATGTGAGTTATTTCAATCCACATTAATTATATCGAACAAAAAATATATTCTAAGCTGGCTTAAAACACAAAATATGTTCCACCGCATTTTTCAGAGGAGAGATTTTTATCAGGTTTACTCTCTCTACAATGAAATTCAGGGAGAGGAAGAATTTGTTGTGAAGAGAATTTCGTTGTAGAGAGAGTCTACCCTTAGTCAATTTTTTTTTAGCAGGGGTAACCAAGGTCAAAACAAAATGTTTTTTAATGGTCAAGTTCGTTAGTTAGGCTAGGTTTTGTCAGGTGAGACTATCTCCTTCATTTTGTTTACAAAGATAAAATTAACAAATATTTCAACCTCCTATAATTCAGTTCTTAACAAGTAAAATCTGACTGCTTTACGCTCCAGCTCTGTTTCATTCTTTCATGCAGATTGAAGATCCAAACCATCACTGCGTTGTTGGGGGCTAACTCCCAGAGTTGCGGGTACTCCAAGAAGCCTTCTGTCAAAATTCAAGTTAACCAAAGAAAATAACGCCATGTGCAACCCGTTTCAAAACCAAGATAGTACAAATATAGGCACACAAAAATCCCAGAATCCCACGAAATTAGGTTCCTGCCGCGTTTAGTGAGCGGGTACAAGAAATATACGCAGTGTAGTGTGGCATGTCAGGAGGGCATTTTTGCTCCAGCCCAGGAACGTAGGCTTCATTCTGAGGCTGAATAGCTGCTGTATGGGAGTACGAAATGCAGCCAATGGCTCTTGGGCGTGAAGGCCGCAGCCAGCGTCTGGCCGTGGTACAGGTTCACTGGAATGGTAGTACTTGCGGTGGACGACCTCGTATATAGGATGTCGTCCATTGCCCTAAAACGTGCTGGAGGAACATAGAAGACGATGCCCCAATTTTTCCATACACTCTATATGAAGTCTGATGCGCACACACACACACACATAAACAAGAAGAAGCTATACATTTGATAATTTTTGTTAATAAATGGTTCACCTATAACGTAGGCAAACACTTGAACACTTGCCACAATAATGTTCCTGAATAACCCACGCATGCAGCAGAGGCAACATATACAGAATTTGATAAATATTTCAATGGAAATTCCCATTTCGCAGTTTGTTGACGGCGAGCTTAGACGTGAATCAAGAATAATATTTTAAGGACACTGGAATGCAATACAAATGCACTTCTCAATTTTTTCTCGCTCATTTGGCTTAATATATCGGAAATGCAGTGTTGAACCTACTATGACAATTTTTTCCAAGTCGTTCACTGATTTCGCGTAGAAACAATGCATTCAAACCTCCCTAACTCAAAGGTTTTCCCTCTCAACCCTCCAGAACTCAAATTTCTGGAGGCATTTTAGCCATCTTCTTATCAACACAGGAAAGAGAAAAGCAATAAAAATGTAACTTGATGTGCTTTGAAAGGCATGATAAGTGAAAGATTGATCAGGCAAATGAACCCTTGCTATCTATGTCAGCATTCTGCCAACTCATTCAAAAAGCAATGGAAGGCCCAGAATGAAATCGTTTACAATTTCCTGCAAATCTCTCTTTCTTTCTTCCAAAAAAAGTGTTCCGTAGATAACTTGAATTTTTATGGTCCCTTGAAATTCGCCTTCAAGAGATTCAACTATATTTATGTTTGAATGGACAAAGTTCAGATTTTCTCATTATCAAAACACTGAAGCTCATTTCAGCACAACTACGAGTTAGATAAATTCGATATTGAAACATTTGATTAAAAATCCGTAACAGGATATTGAGTCCAATTTAATATTCAAGAACTTTATTACGACACTTGAAAAATTTCGATGTATCGCATTTGTTCAGCGGTCAATTCATTTGTGAATGCTTCATCACTTATACATTTTTTTCTGAACGACGTGAACATTGAAGCCAGCAAAATTTTAAAGTGCGTAACCTGACGTAACCCAGTATAGCCCAATAGAACCAAACATAATCTGAGCAGTATCAGATTCTCGAAAATGCAGGACATTTAATGAAACTATGAGAATCACTGCGTATTCATCATGCATTCATATGTTCTCTTTATATGGTCCGATAAATTTGTTCTTCTGGACAAAACAAACGGCTGGGCCAAACGATTTGAGATAGTCTAATCTAACCTAACCTAGCTACACAAGGGAGCCTAATTACAATAAATGTAGTTATCACCGAATTTCAAAAATAATTCCTCTGACGAAGGCATTTTTCTAGCATGTATTCATTTTTTTACGCTTTTTCGTTTGAGAATAACTTCCTCTGAACGACCGAGAATAATCTAAAATATAACCTAAATATTGAAGATTACCCAACCTATAACCCAGCAATCCAATGCAATAGGGAACCAAAGGAAATCCAGTCATTAATTACCGCATTAAAAAAATAAATTGAATAATCATGATCCTTTCGATGTTTGTGACGTTACAGCTTTCAGTTCGATATGAGTGTTCAACCGCATTCCACGGAATAACGTGCCTGGAAAATACCGGCATCTGTTCCTTTTTTTCATTGCGCCCCAAGTCGAGAACAGTGTAACGCGTTCTCCACGTGTGCGAACTGTCGGGTCCTTCCCCTTCCCGCATGCCCCTAACCTTTAAATCACTTGAAAGGAATTAACCGAAAAAAGTGTTACCAGCGTCTGCGACACTTAATCGCTCATTTTATTCCGTCTGCTTTTCCCGTGAACCGGAGGCATTGAGAGCAACAACCGGGAGATGGTATTTTTGCGCTGCTCAAGCGGATTTTAGCGGCGTGAGATATAACGACGTCTCCGTCATTAAACCCTTGCAGTTCTTGTTAACGATCTTTTTTTTTTTAGTCTTTCCAGAGAAAATCATATTTTTTTAAAGATTGGAAAGAGTCACGCTAGAAAAGTTGTGCGCGTTATTGCGTAAGAAAGATCCAATTCCTGTAATTGCAGTGTACTGTACTACTAAATTCTTGCATGCGAATAGGAACTGGAAGAAAGAGGGAGACTTTGAAAAATAAAATTAATCTTTTAAAATCAGCCAGGGATTTTGACGTCTTTACAATTGGCAAGAAAAATATTGTTTTTGGAGTTATAAAAACTTTCAAAGCTGTATGTGCGACATTTTGAGATTTTGTGGAAATATAGGAAGTCCTTGGCGATACGTTTTTCAATCGCGGTATAATAAATTGAACTTTCTTGCAGGTTTCTTTCAATTAGATTCCAAGCACCGGATGTGTAAATATTCTTGTTTCTTGGGATATTCTTCGTAAAAGAAACCTACAATATTTGGCTATGACGCTTTCGAAGGGAAGAGCTGTTTACTTTTGGTTTTTACCGAAATGTTCCTTCAAGCCTTCTATTACGTTGCCAAGGAGAGTTGTCATCTCTACAAAGGATGAATGAAGCGTAATTTTTTTTTAAGCAAATAAGAACATAATTGCAGATATATTTTTTTACATTTCGGGGTCGACCAATTCAAACAAGAACAGCCAGATTCCAGACCTTGAATGACATTTTCCACAGTTATTCGAATGAGGAAGACTTGATTTTTGAATTAGAAAATTTCTTGTCACAGGTGTCAAAACGTTGCCACGAAAAGTCATTTACCGTACTTCAGGTTAATCACTGATACAGTGCTTTAAACCTGAAGTTCGCAGTCTCCGATCCTTTATGAATTTCACAAAGGCTCAGGAGATGGTTGAGAAAATACATTGAGGGAAAGGTTTAAGTTATTTAAATATTTTGGAAAGAGCTCTTCGGGTTAAACAAGAATGCATATCTCAGCTCTAAGCTTAACCGACATAACTTCAACATGCAGAGCAGAAAGAGAACAAACTGCTGAATATACAAATACTTGGAACAACACTGAAGTATGTGTTTAAATCATGTATATTGATGCCAAATTCTTTTAAAACGAATTCCCTAATAACGGAATTCTGATTAAAATAGAAAATGCTTGTCAAGTGCACACCCAAAATCCCATGGGTTATATACGTTAGCTAAATCATTTCGTAAATAAATATCAATTCCTTTTTCTGATTTTTCTGTCGTTTTCCTAATGGCTCAAAGGAATAACCAAATTATTATTTTTTTTTACAGCAGAACCTTTTTTTATTCTGCGAAACTTCTGCTGCAAGAAATGTGTTTTCCCGCTGCTTGAAAACTTGGTATTTTGTTCAAGTACGTTGCTTTCTTCAGAAAAAAAATTGAGTTTGGTGGAAAACTAACTGAACTTTCAGCTGAATTTCCACGCGCATTTTGATGAAAAGTTGTACCTTATACTGTACGGCATTGCACTTTTTTGGGCTCTCGCATAGGTTCATTGAGACAAGATGCCAGCTTAATATCCCAGTAAGGTAAATTAAAATTATGGTTCTGCAAAAAACTTAGATTAGAAGAGACATTTTATATAATGAGCCACAAAAAAACCTTGTAGCTATGTCCTTGTGGGGACCGCAGACATGACTTTGCTCTAAACAAAATTGTCTAGCAAATATGAAATTTGTTACAAAATGCCTTGTAAGTTTTCATATATTATGCATCCATATTTATAGGCAGACACTCTCTGCAGCAATTTTGTCTGCAACTATTTCCTCTGCGTAAAAAAAAATATTCGACCACAAAGGGTCCTCTACCCATTAAATAAGAGTTCCCTCAACAACGTATTTTTGCGGGTCTTCTGCATTTTTTGGAGAGAGTGTCCAGAATAAGTGGTAGAATCTAGATAAAAAAAACTCATAACAATGCTTCTTGGAACAATTTTGCCTTTTAGGTCTCTACTCAATAGGCACTATGTTATTCCTGTCTATAAAATTTTTTTTTATGACAAAGTTTTTTGCGCAGTTCCAATGGCTTCACTTTGAGAAGCTTTTACAGTATACACAATAAATATGAACGCAACCGCAGTTTGGTAATCCTGGCGAACGCGAGAGATTCTCAGCAAGCCGAGCACTGCAAATGATCCTAGCCCACGCGCGTGCATCAAATATTGGGCTCCAGTACTTGCGTCCCGGACGTAAAATAACCAGATGGACAACAAAAAATTCCCCGTCAGCAATATAAAAAGGAACTCACCAGCGTATATAAAAGTTCGCTCATGCAGCGAGAGGAAAATGTACTGAGGGGAAGTACAGCAAAAAAAAGAAAAGAAAAAGAATTCCCATGACCTGCCTCATCACGACCGCCATGCATGATGAGCACGGTACTTGCTCCGTGATCAGCATGATGACGCCCCTGCTGCAAAAAGCTGCAGGTGTAACATGCTAAGGTCTTTTCATTACAAAAAAAAAATCAGAAAACAGAAATTCAGCACGAATCCATTCATCTACGAGTGATTATTACGTGTCTTGGCAAACATCCTGGTGTCAGGTGTGCATGTGTGAAAAGTCCCTCGGAGTTATTCAGACATCTTGAATTAATTGGGCAGCATGTTAACAAGAAAAACTGGAAAAAAATTGTTGAAAACCGAAGATGATTAATAAAGCTGCATGCTAACTGAAAATTCTTATTTCAAAAGTTTCTCTGCATGAAACGTTGCATCAAGTTATTGTTTCATTTTTTTAATGGATAGTACGCTGCATTTTTTCGATTAAAAAAGGAGTCCAAAACTTCTTCATTGCCGAAAAATTGCTAACAAGCAGATTGAGAGATTCTTTTAACCTCCATCCAACCTCAGCCGCGCATAAATTCAGCTAATTATTTTATACTCCTCAGTCGTTATTGCAGTGATGCGAGAAATTCTAAATATTTTCTTCACTGCAGACAATAAGGTTTTTTTCATTGAAATTTCCGAAATTTGCCGTGATTTTCTTGGAAAGCTTCAAAACCAAAGCCATTACACCCAGGAAGTTCGATACCCCTCTACACCGCGTGCTTGAGTCATATTTATTTTTCCTCAACTCGTCATTATTCCATGAATGACAATTGTGGAACTCCATTTGAAAGTTCAGTGCTGAAAAAGAAAGGATTCGCAACTGTCATTATAAGGGATTTTATCATCGACGTATAATCAGTTGGTACTGCATGGTTCATTTTTTCCTCTCTTCGGTAGTGTAACTAATCCGCTCCCTCCGCCACAAGTCCATCAGAAATGAGAATCGGATCGCTGAGGATATTTCATATTTCACTAAAAAAAATAGCGTTGCAATTCTGTGATTACCTTTGCACACGTGTTGATAAACTCGTGAAACGAATGCGTTTGCTTCTGACGTAAAAAAAAAAAAACCTTTCAGTTCCATGCATCCACGTTAAAAAAAAAAAACGTCACGAGGAAGCTGCTGGTCAATATCGTGACCAACCCAGAAAAACAGCGACCGTTATTGGCGCGCGAAATTTGCTATCAGTTCGCACGCTTTTTTCCAAACTGAACCAGAATGTGCATTCTTCAGTTCCGAGAAGGAAGCCTGGATATGGGTACCTTGGGGTTTTCTTTCTTCCTCACGAGAAGAACATCGGCATAGGATCTGGGCACCGAGCCGTAAAAAAGAAAAAAAAAGAAAAAGAAAATACAAGAGATGAGGAATATATACGTGTAGAAGGCCGGGGTACTCGTGTGTTTCCGAGCCGTTGTGCAATCGGATTTACGGCTTGGCCTCGTACGCCAAGTACTGAGCCACTCATTAACGCACCTGCGGCTTGTCAAGGTGCTTGCTCACGGTGGGATGCAGGTGGTGGGTCTATAAAAGTCATCAGGGCCATGGGGTAAATATATTCCAAGTCCGCGTTCCCGGAAAAGAAATCTCAGTACCTTATTTTTCCGGATGTGCGTGCTGCGACGCGGATGAGCAATGAAAATCACCGGCGGAAGAATCGGATAAAGGTTTTCTTGTTTTGTGTGTTACGTGTCGCGTTTGTTTTCTACCGATTTGAGTACAGTGAGCTAGGCCCCGAGATTCGGACATAGAGTGGGATCCCGAATTGCGGACGTAATTGGGGCTTGGAACTTGTCCCTATCTTTGATCTCATTTTCCCATAAACTTCAACACAAACAGATTTAATTAATTCTCCTGTTTATCGCATATTGGGAATGAGTCAACCAAAAAATTGAAAAAAATGCTTCCTCAACTTCAAGATACAGAAAACAGCTGTGCACAATCCGATCTTTTGGCATTGCTGTAAAAGCTTAAAATACAGAGAATAAAAATAATATGTCCTAGCTGTTACGCTGTTAACCGATTTTAGAACCAATTCTGAAAAAGGAGCGCAAAATTATATTGCTTTTGATTATGCTTGAAATAGGAAAATTTTAATAAAAACTTTTTCATTTTTTTTGAATATATATAGCTTAATTTGTTCAAGAGATGCAGTATACAAATTAAAGAAATATATAATTTTCTGGTTTTACTGAAATTTGCTAGCAAAGTGTCCGTGCCACAAGAAATTGTCCAGCTGTTAGAGCAGATTTTCTCTAGTTTCCCTAAGTCAAATTTTCCATGCAATGTTAGTGTGTCTGCTCGTCCGGTTCTCACAGTTACTGAAGATTGAATCTTGTCTCCATGTCGGAACCTCATCATTTCTCTAGAAGATCATTAGGAATATATGTAATTGGTTCTCTATGGTTGGTCTAGCTAGTCAAGAATTAGGAACTTTCTTCCCACGATTGGTTCCTTGATTGATCTTAACAGAGAATTAAAGGTCTCCAGCAGAAATTCATAACATGGTCAACATCATGTCAAAGTTTCCCAAATATTGACGCTCGCAAATTTTTAAACACTTTGATGAACACTTCAAACGATTTATTTTGTTTATCCGTGATGCTCGTCAGCATCACACCTTGAATAAATTCCAAGTACCGTAATATTCATCTCTTTATTCAAAGAACATGTTATTCTGCATAACTGCTGGCAGTATAATTCATCTGCATAAGCATTTTTGATTAAACATTTTATTGAGAGACGCTTGAAAANAAACGGACGAGTTATAGAAACTCGTCCGTTTTAGCCTTCCTGAAACGGACGAGTTTGTATAACTCGTCCGTTTTAGCCTATCCCATCTTCAAGATGGGAAGGCTAAAACAGTAGAAAGCAATCCCTTGATTCCTTCCCTGTATAGCTTAGGTTTGACAAATCTGAGCAATGCTGATATTGGTTCTCTATGGTTAGTCTAGCTAGTCAAGAATTAGGAACTTTCTTCCCACGATTGGTTCCTTGATTGATCTTAACAGAGAATTAAAGGTCTCCAGCAGAAATTCATAACATGGTCAACATCATGTCAAAGTTTCCCAAATATTGACGCTCGCAAATTTTCAAACACTTTGATGAACACTTCAAACGATTTATTTTGTTTATCCGTGATGCTCGTCAGCATCACACCTTGAATAAATTCCAAGTACCGTAATATTCATCTCTTTATTCAAAGAACATGTTATTCTGCATAACTGCTGGCAGTATAATTCATCTGCATAAGCATTTTTGATTAAACATTTTATTGAGAGACGCTTGAAAAAATAACACAGTACTGTAGGTACCAGCAGTAGAACCGGATGAGTACCAAAAAGAGTGGCAAAGAACGGAGGAAGTAATTGGAAAAATCAAATTTCACCTGGCTGATTTATATGCAGAGAGGTTTTTATTCAACATTAAATTCTGAATTTTGACAACGACTCATCATGCACGCCAAGATTTATTATGGCCGATAATGCTGAGGGAAGTAATACCAACCGCACGTGTTCAAAAAAATAACGGAAAAAATTACAGAATTTAACTGGTCTTTTTCTTGCGGGTTTTTTTCTTCCTGAGGCAACCGAGAAAAAAGGTGGACAAAGCATTGGGTTGCATGTTGATGAGACACATTCATAATCATTCATTTGATTTGGTCATTCATGATCACCTAAAATTGATCATAATTTTGACTTGATTATCCTTGGACGCGTTCTATGAATAACAAACCATTCCACGATGTTTTTCTTGGAGAATTTTTCTTAGTTTGATGTGTGATTCGACCGTGTTGCGTGATCACTATTCGAATATTTACTCGAATTCTGTACATCCAAAACCGATTCGGCACAGGTAACAGCAGCTCCATCATAATTACTCTTTTATTTCATTTCATTTCATTTTTTTTCCTTCCCCGCCATCCACGCGTCCGACAATTTCAGCATTCCGGCATACATCAGTCGAGTAACAGTATTCGGAAAACGGGGGTACAGTAGTTCCGACGAGCTGTTGCCAAGCAGAAAACGTACGGACGAAAAGCTCCACGTGGCAAACATTACCATACGACACTTCGCACCCAAAAGTCAGGGAATTCCGTGTTCAGGAAAAAGAGGATCTTGACTCAGTGGCTTATCTCAATAAAGCATTCCAGTACCGAACGAGTACACACGTCTCGGAAGCCCGGGTCGCATCCGTCAGCTTACGTCACACTTGCCTTTATTGGCGGGAGAGCCTCAGCTGCTGCTGCTATGCTTGGTGCCACGCAAAATTCATTCAGGTCTCTTTTTTTATTTTACCAAAGTTTCAAATGATGGTGAGGTTCTGTATATATACGACTCACAACTGCCTTGTGACATTTCTGCCATAAATTTGCAAATTCTAAACGACTTATATCAGTTGAGGCGAATCTTGTCTGTGGACGCTATATAATACGACTGAGCTTAACTCACGCGACATGCAAGATACTTATTTCTCCTTGTGACATTCCTGCCATAAATTTGCAAATTCTAAACGACTTATATCAGTTGAGGCGAATCTTGTCTGTGGACGCTATATAATACGACTGAGCTTAACTCACGCGACATGCAAGATACTTATTTCGATTTAGTCGACCTCTCTTTTGTCTAAAAGGAACAGTGACCGAGACATATTCGGGGATACTTCATGTAAATGAAATAAGTTTTCAGCAGTGGACACTGATGATGAAGAATCACAGGCTTTCTTTCCACCTTGATTCCCTTTTCAGGACTGGGAAGTACTTTTTATGGATAATAAAGCAAAACATTCGAAGGTGTGTTCACATACAAGTGTTGTCCCATTTCTTAATGGCCTTGGACATTTCTAGAGTAGGTACCGCTGAAAAAAAACATAAATTTGTTATAAAGGCATTTATATATATAATGTAGACCATGCTATTGTAAAGTTCTTGCATTATTTTCAGATAAAAAAATTAGATTTACTGCCTGATGATAAGTGAAAACTTTCCAGTTATGGCGAGAATTCTTCCCATATGTCACAAGCTGTTGGAACTTTTTCAGGCAAGAAAAAGATTGTAAATTTTATGTTGTTTTTAGCGCAAAGTTTCCTACACCTTGAAAAAATTTTCAAAATTTCCCAATGATTATTTTGTTTGCAACAAGTAAAAATCTACGTGCATTTTCCTTTTTTCGAGAGTAAGGGTTCATTTTCAATTTTTGAAAGTAAATCTGAAGGAANCGAGAGAAAATATTACAACTACAGTAATTCTCTCTCCTGGAGTTTGTTACAGCATTCCTGGCGAGTGTGTCTTTTTGAGTTATGCGTTTGCTTCGGGCCTGACGACAGCTGAGGCTCCTTCTGTCTCCTCAACGGCCTGCGTATCATGAGATATGAACGGAGAAAAGTACTGAATCCAGTACCTTTTCACTCAAAGACCGAGTGGAAAGTTTCCGACGCTCAAAGGAGAAAAACTTTTCCAACACGGCGGGTAGGATTTGAAATCCTTGCGATTGCACTGGCGAGATTGAATTGTGCCGTCAGCAGAGCTGCAGAAGGATATCAAGGGCATCAAACCTATTCTCTTTCGAAATTTATTAAAACATTGATAAATGAAAATTAATTATTAAAAAAAATTTCGGAGATTCTGTCGTTTCAGAGTTTTACACCTGAATATTCGCACAAATCCGCTGGTGTTAACATGAAAAACAGTGCATAAGAGGGCTGATTCATAAGTTTTTGATGCTCTCGTACTTCCCATCATTAGGAATCAAAGACATTCTTGAATTACACTATTTTTTAGTCCCTTCCTTATTTTCAAAATTTTCACCAGAGCTCTTTGACTGTTGAGATGAGAAAAACAGCTGGAAGTTTGCTCTTGAAGCTAAAAAATAAAGGTCATACGAGTAATTATATTTGCACCCGAATAGAATTAAAATGGACAGGAGTTGTTTTGACCAGCCTTGATTGGCATAGTGACGTTCCTGAACGGATGTTCGGCAACAAAAATAAACGATAATCGTTCATTCGAATTAAGAAAAACGCACAAACATAAATATTTTCTCGCTCATCGCATTGTTTTTCGTCGCCAGATTAATTTCTTCCTCGGGTTTTTTGGTCTGAATGCAAAATGAACTGATCCAATACAGTACATTGAAGAATTGATGACATTGAAGTCCAAGAAGGGATGAAGATAGTACTATATTTTCACGATTTCCGACTCTGATTGGCTGAGAGTGAGCAACGTTATTCATTTGCTATTTAATCTTAATCAAAGTTTGAGCATAGTTGGCTGGAAAATCTACAGTAAGACTCGAATGAAGGACACCTGCGATTTTGAGACTCGTTCCAGAGATGAAAACAATAATTCGCTTGTCAAAACACGAGGCACAA
>CAJPEX010004418.1:0-21885 GCA_905338405.1 Notodromas monacha | reverse complement strand
TTACATTTAATTCTAAATCTCCGACAAATTAATGAGGCAGTGGGAAAGGGGAATACATAAAGTATTTCCCTTTTCCAGGATAACATAGGACAATTCTGATTTGATTTTCATGTGATGAGACTTCGTAAAACATGTTTTGGTAGACTTTTATAAATTTTGGAAGAACCAATCAATAATTGAACTCTACGGGAAAACGTAATCCGATATTCGGACGTTCCAACATATATGGGGACAATGTCCGAGCACCAATTATGTCCGCATCTGGAGGCCTTTTTGGGCATAACAAATCGAGTCTTAGCTGAATCCTGTGGATTTCAGCAATCCCATCGAAAAATGATAAAACGATTAGGATGACATATTTTCGAACTTTTCTCACTCTCGGACTGAATACTGTATACAGTATGTGTCCATGCATTTGTGAACCAGCATACGTTTTTTCTCACATTCAAGCATTTAAATAATTCGTGTCATGCGCTTGTGAGCGAGTGAAATTCATGCGAAATGCGAATAAAGTGACTCGAGCACGTGATTCAATTGACGGATAGTTTTCCTAAAAGAAGCCCAAAAATAGAAAGAATGAAAAAATGGACAAGCATCACTCGCTCGTCGGCAAATAAGCCACGAAAAGCTGTTTTCGTGCATTCGGGGGCCCTCATCCTCATTTGCATTCCGTACCCGCGAGCCCGGTACTGACAAGCACTGATGCCGCTGCGCTGATGCTCAACGGACGATGTACTGAAAGTTTACGACACTGACTTTGATGAGCATGCCTTGCATTTTAATCGCCGCTTCTTCTCCTCCTGAAGGGATGCAAATACCATCATCCGAAATAAAATATGAGATAAAAAACATTGTTTACCCTTTTCCAGCCTGTACATTTTCTGAAAGCCCCGGACGCATCCGCAAGTCAGTATCGTGGCTTCGCGAAGGAATTTCTCCCCCTTTGAAGACCGGAACGAAACGCCCACTCTGCGCACTCCTAAAGAAAGGAAGTGCTCGAGTTTTGTCTTTCATTTTTATTTTTTTGTGAGAAAAAGTTGGTTGACACGGTCTGCCAGGAGGGAATAAATCCCGGGACGACCGCGAAGTGTTGTGGGCAATAATAGGATTTACCACTGCCACGATCGTCGACTGCATAGTGCTTCGTTCCCCGTAAGCTGAGAGGATTCCGCGGATTTCCGTCAACAAACTAAGTCTTGTCGGGCCTCGCACCTGATAACTGCAAACGAAAGCGTTTCATGCTGTGGAATATCCACGAAAAAAAAATAATAATGATGGAAAAGTTGGGGGTGTAAAAGAAGTCCACGTGCCCAGCAACAACTTCTTCCCATTTTTCGCAGTACCCCAGGCGGCATTTGGACGGAAGGGCTGACGTGGGATCTTTCCATATTTCTGCTTGCATCCGGAACCAATTCGTTTTTTTTCCTTTTTTTCTCGTGGAGGTTGAGCAGGAAAGATCCAGTACCCTTGAAAGGTCACACAGTCGGTATTATTTCTAGAATATGAGAATCACGTACGAATTAATTAAGATGTAGTCTGAACGTGTCTGTCAAGATTTCAAAGGTTCCCAGATTTTTTTGTTTTGGGTAGTGGATCGGAAGGGCATAGGATGGTTTTTGCTCAGTCAGGGGAATTCACTTGATCAACTGGAGACAAAATTCAAAGTTGGGAAAGGGGAATATATACTGAACACTGGTCTTCAAAACAAAAAAACGAGAAAACTGTTTATGAATACTCAAACTGATTTGTTCTTTTCAGTATTCATAAGGCTCAGAAAATTTGTTTAACTATCTGAACCTTATCTGGGTACAGGCTGAAGACATTGTCCTTTGACTTTGGTTCAGTATTGTATTTGCGTTACGCTGCAATTCTTCTTGCTGAAATCGGGTTTTTGTTGTCAGGGAGGGAAAGAAAGTATGTATATTTACATCAGTTGAGCAATTGTGCTTTTTGAGATGCACAGTGAGACCCAAAAATGCAGACACCCTGACATATGGAAAAATCAACTCAGGACACTGAAATTTAAAAAATGGGACCCAACATCCAAACAATAACTTGACTTATATGGACATTTTCAAAAATGTTCTAGAAAAGTTCTACATTTTATTTTTATAAATTTATTACTTGTTGAAGAAATTGAGTTGTTTGTAGTTAAAAATATTGAAAATATAGGGCAACTTGAAATTACCTGAATTCATGATCAAAACAGACTGCTTTTTTTGTTTCTTTTTTATAATTTTTTGATCATGTGGGCTCAGTATAGCAAAACCTGTTTTTTATTCTTTGCTTCTTGAGATTATTTTTATGTCAAAAGATTATATTATGTTTTTTTCTCTTCTGCACATTTATATTTGTACCTATAAGTTGATGAATTAAAAAAAAAATTCCAGAGACTCTATCTTGATTATTGATCAACAGGAGAACCAATTGAAATTATTTCCATTGAAGTCTATAGGAAAACAAGGTCTGACATGCAGACATTCCAACATATGGACAAGGTTGATGCTCCAATTATGTCCGCATCTTGTATCTTCATCCAAATACATTTGAACACATTAAATCAAATGGAAAGCAGAGGAACAAGCCCTACATAGGGATCCAAAGAAAAGAAAGTAAGTTCCCACTTACTTTCTGTTGAAGAAAGTAAGTTCCCACTTACTTTCTTTTCTTTGGATGCCTATATATGACTTGTTCCTCTGCTTTCCATATGATCTGATGTGTTCAAATGTATTTGGATGAATGTGGGTGGGGAGGGGAGAGGGTTTGGATATGGGAACCTTGCTTGAGCCTTGTGAATGCTTAAAAGCAGAAAAAAAAGCTTGCCGTACAATTCAAATACATGTATGCATGAATAATTCTTTGTCATCATTTTCAATTTTATTTTTGGATGACAAATTTCACAGCATAAGGCTATAACTATTCACAAATTAAAGCACATGGACGGTTGGCATTTCAGAGAAATCAGTTGTGGAAGAGCACTCATTTTGTACACTTTACTTGGGAAATTTCCAAAGGAATTATGCATTGAATTAGTCGCAGAAAATCAAATTGGTCTAAGTTTCTTTGAAGAACATTTCAAAGACATTAAGAACTCATTTTTGGCATTATATAAACATGTGCTGCTTTTTTTTTTACCGCAGGTTCCATATTAGGTTTTCCGGTTGGCATGGAGCTCTTTTCTCCACCTGCTGCAGCCGACAAAAAAATTAAATAAAACTAACGAGCACAGGGTTCTTCGTAATCATCCCAGGAAGCTACAGTACACACACAGTAGTTTCTTTTCCTTAAACTGGCTCCAGAAACTGTTCTAGTAGTTGTATGTCAAAAATATCATTAGCTCCATGGAAACCGGGTTTCCCTTTCCAGCAAGGCTAACCACAACCTCCAAGACTTGATTTTTCATCACGATTGCCGCTGAAATGCAATCTCGTAAGATAAATAACCCGGGCCGTCCTTCCGTCTCAAATGAATGCTGGGATAAGGGAAACACAAGCTAACGCGATGTTGGGCACCCGGGTTCTTGGGGGGGCCGGAAATTTTTGCCCGTGATGTATATTCTTACCGAGTCGGAAAATTCCGCAGCTTCATGCAGGCCACAGATGGAGATAATGTCACCCTTTTCCATTTTCCACTTAGTCCGAGTCGATTCCCCAGGGAGATTTAAGGCAAAAACCCCGCGAAAAAAAAAGTTTGAAATCGACTGAGTCCAAGTACTTCCGAGCTCGAGCAAATCGATGCCGCGTGTTTGGAATTCCAAAAACAAAAACAAAAAATGAGAAAAATCTGTTTCGATTTTTGGCATATTTGAGAGCAACGAGTGTCTTGAAATTCTGACGTAGTGAGCTGTCTGAACAAGAATTTAGCATTTTCATTCGATCTGGAACTTTTTTTTTGCAGTCGAAAATGAGGACAAAGATGGGTAAATTTTGCAAGTGCGGTCATGAATTCATTTCGATTTATTGATCAGGATTACTGGCCTGATTCCCGCATCAATTTCAGGGCTCTATGAATTCATATCTTGATGTTCGATTCAGTATCATGCATTTTTTTCAGTTAACTTGAGCGTGTGACGAGGGAAAAATAAGGAAAAGTATAGGGATTCATCAATTAATTTTTTGGATTTCAATTTTTTAAATACTCCGCCTGCCGAGATTATAGTTATAAGAAACGGAACTGTTCAAACAAACCAAATTAAAAAGTAAAACAAAGGTGCATAACTTTTTCGAAGAGCCGTTTTAACTTCTAATATTTATGAAGAAGCCATTATTGTTTTCAAATTAAATCCTTTTGTCGATGTTTTTTTTATTGGGAATCAAATCGTAATGTTCGATGATGTCTTGAAATGAAACTCCTGAAATGCTTTAATGCTCAGAAAAATTAGAGCATTCCTTTTTTGTTTAAATATACGATTAAAATATTATTCAAGTTACTGTTTATATCCTGCTTCCTATGAAGTCAAGTTTCGTGTGAGTTGTATTTTTCTTCAGCAGCTTCAAAATTCCGAAGAAATAACAAGGCAGACTTCACGAAACTGCGGACCTGAGGTCGAGAACCCTGACCCCAATTGGTATCCCTCCAAAAACCCCAAAATCTGACTTTAATGACATAATACCTAATTAATTCGATTTGGTATTTAAATAACCCAATCAAACAGATGACTTCAAAGTATAGTATTTATAATATTCCAATTCCCTTCAACTGCTGTAGAAGTAGTGTAACCGAACCAACTTTAAAATATGCAACCGTCTCGTATACGATTATACCATTATTGCATACGAAGCATCCCTTTGGAACTTCAGAAATAATTTTCCTGAAATATTTCCTTCAACTTAAACTTTTGAGACGCATGTAAGGGAATAAATTCTGAACCACGATGCGTAAGAAGGGAATAAAAAAAAAGAAAGGCTGTACGTTATCAAGCATTTCCCTATATGCGTTGAAGAAATATTGAACACTCGTGAATCATTAAAAGTTGCGTTTACGACGTCGTCGTCGGAATCCAGGGCAAAGCCCCGAAGTGCGGGATATGCGTCGGATTTATCGACGACCTCACACCAGGTTCGTTTCCTTTCCTGACATTTCTGCCAATTTTCTCTTCTTTTTTTCACTTTTGGTACCCGGATTGCAGACGGCCACTGCGGTCGGGTGCTTGTGTGGGAGGATCACTGCTGGTATTTCCGGAAACTGGACCCCAGGCGAACATCCCGCAGCCCATCGTTCTTCCTCACAATCCCAGCGAGGCAACCCGGAATGGAACCCCCCACGAAATAGCTGCAATAAAGTCTGCGATGAGGGCCCTCCGGAAATGATGGCGCCGAGGTGAGCCGAAAAACTCAAATTCAGAGGGAAAAAGAAAAAAAAATATCTATGTATATATAGTATATATATATAACATATAGCAAGTGGCACTTCCGGAACCGCCAGCTGCTTTTAAATAACTGCAACTCAATGTTCCCATTGAGGAGAAGAAGTTGCTGGGACGGCGGTAGCAAAGGGTGGTCTCATCACATTTGGAAATCCTGAAGGACATTTTCAAGCTTAACTTTATATATCACGGACAACTTGTTAGGATAAAACACGACATGACAAGACAAGCAAAAACATGACAAAAAAGTACAAGACAAGGAAACCGGATTGCTGGAACCAGAAAACCATTCAATCTTGAATCTTGCATAAGACTGAAAAAGTTTTTTCAAAAATGTAACAATCAACCCTCTATAATGGTGAAGGGTTCCTCTGCATTGTGTGGCAGAGTCAGGGTTTTTTTTGGGGGGGGGGGGGTGGCCCATTTCAGTTTGATCCAAATGTCATTGAAATTCTCCCAGCAGGTTGAGAAGGCCTGTGTCAGGAAAAATTAATTTTCTATTCTTTCAGGAATATCCCATCCTATATGCCAAGAATGCAGGAAAAAATGATGCCCAGTCAGGGATATTTAAAAAATGTTGCATTCAAAATTTTCTGCAGGTTTAGAAAAAATATTGGAGTTCTTCTTGAGAGTCCTGACTTAGGCCTTGGCATAAAAAGTAGGGTTTTAAGAATCTCCAGTTCTCACTGCTCAGTGGCACAACATTTTGCAAAAATATCCCAACTTGTGCCACACAAGGGTGGCACAAGTTCAGCGCAGTAAAAAAGTTAATGGATTTCATTTATTGACTTTCACAGAATCAAAACGTTTCCCCAACCCATAAGTTACATTATTCCTTNTTTTTAAAGGGAAGCTATTTGAGAGATCATTGAAAATGTTCTACTAATTTGGATATTATTGAACAATAATAATTTTCTTCAATTCTGCATCTAGTAAAAACATGAATGCTGGAATGAAAAATCACGATTCGATTTTCAGAGAAATGCCACGGAAAGTTCTGCACAGTTCCAAATACGTACTGTACTATAATTTCTAGAAGGATTTCTTACCAATACCAAGAACAGATTAGACACCAAGCAAGAAAAATTTGAACTATTCCCAAAAATAAATAAAAAGTTAAAGACAAAAAAATCGGATACTGCTTCGTTAAATAATATCAAGATTTTCAGAGGTGCGTTTATGATTCAACGCCAGCACGTGGATCACCTGACAATCTTTTCAGAAAATCTGATTAGAATTGCATTTCGACTGGTCACTCCTTTTTTTTGTTGCCTAATCGATACGTTTTGCCAACAGCAGTGGTCTCTTCTAAAAGCACTGGACATTATTCGTTGTTGGATGGGTGGGAAATAGCCCTGGTGGTTTTCAAAGATCTGAAATGAAGATTCAGAAAGAGAACGCACCATCTACCTTGACCTGATATCTCCAAACCCCATTGGGTTCTGTGGAAATGAGGAAGAAGAAGGGCAGAAAAAAGGACGTCAAACTGCAATACTTCCTGATTGCATTTATGAAAAAGAATTGAAGATGAAATTCGATAATTGAAGCAGTTTTCCGCAAGAATGTGGGCCAATGTTGCCTAAAAGTACGTCCGATAATGCTTGATAGATGAAATCTTTGGAGATATAACCAGTTGACACTTATACAATCAAACGAAAAAATGCTGACCCTCCACTTCAAAAATAACATCGGCCAAAAAAAAAAAAAAAAAGTCTCACCTGTGGTTATGCTTTAGCAGTAAATTCTTAACTCTCAGCCTTGAAACTAGGGTATTGTACAGAAACAGGTTGAAAGCAATGGGTTCATATTACATAAAAGTACGGCCGATGATTCAGATTTTTAGATAAATAATGGCAGAAATCGCAATTTGACGCTCACAAAAAAAACACAAATGTTCCATCACATCAAAAATAAAACCAGCCAAACAAAAATATATTACCTCGCCCCTTGGGTGTGATCACTTTTTGTCGCCCAATCGTGAACTTGAGGTATTGTACTGCAAGAGAGAGATTTGACGTGAACATTCAAATGATATAAATTTGTCATTTGAAGCCTAAGATGTTGATCATTCATGGCTACGATTATTCATCAACTAAAACAATCCATCGCAAGAGCGGTCTTGGATTCCAGAGGTAGTGAACTGCTTAATCACACAGAAATTATGGATTAACCTATATTTATCCGAAAAACACGGTCATCACTCTCTAGATATAATGTACAAAATAAAATATAAATCAGGATGAAAGGAAAGAATAAAACCCCAATCTGCATTGAATATTGCGACCTCCAAAATAAATGAGAAAATAGTAGCCCATTTTTGGTTGGGTCCTTTCAAAATTTTCAAAATTTCTCCAGTGGTTCCGATACCCTCTTACCAAATATCGGTGGCAATTAAAACAATTCGACGAACGTCGATCTTATTGTCTCAAAAAACCTTGCGAGCATCCAGAAAATTTCATTATTTCGAAAAGTTTTCATGCTCTTGTCCAGTTTGCATAAAAATAATCATGCCCAACCCATGCCGGAACTCCTTTTCCAAGTATTTTATTTTTGTCATTTTCCCAACAAATGGGAATTATTAGGCAGGATGTGAACCCGGATCAGGTTTGTTTCTGCTGTGAACCTTTGATCTCTTATGCTTCCCGACAACAAACTCCTCCCGGATACGCGACGGAGAGTAGTCAGAAGTGTTTTCGCAATGTATTTTCGCAAGTACGTGCATCAGTATTCCATTATACATAACAAGCCATATTGATGGGTTGTTCATACTCGTATATGCACCCGAGGAATAACTCAAAGAATTAATGGGGATGCAATTGTGCCCGGAAATGTGTGATCTGATGTTTTCGAGCCGGAAATTTATGACTCGCAGCTGCAGTATCTTCGACACCGCTTTGTTGGACATGATGGGTATTAAAAGTCGCACTTTGCAAAAATAATTAAGGAATATTGTAAAATATTGTCGACTCAAAGTAAGAGACCCCTAAAAAGGATATTGGCCGAGAAATTGTTCAACAAAATGGCGTTCTGTGAATTTAAAGTGCTGAAAAGTATACCTCATTAAAAGCACACATGTTCATAAAACAAACTTCTGGGACTCAAAAACAATGCATGTAATTTAAAAATGTGTGCATCAAAATTAATTTAAATATATCAAGGTTCTTCTGAAAGTAAGATTTGATTCCTTGAAACCGCTATGTGTTTTTGGACGAATCGATGTACTGTACAGTACTGTACTTGAAACTACGAAATCTTTGTCCAGCAGCTTAACACATGTCTCACAATATGAGAATATCACTAACCAAATGTCCACATTAAATTTAAACCCGTTTATTCACATTAGTACTTTATAAAATAAACTGCAGAAAAATATGATTTATTTCACTCAACCGGAACCATTTGCCATTAATGTTTGTGTCCTAATTTAATTTGAGCTGTTCAATAATAAAATGTATTAAAAGGAAAAATTGCGAAGAAAATATGAAATCATGTATTTTTGCTGAGAGACGCAATCCTCCAATCCCGAGTCCCGACTGAGTGACTGCAAAATGAAGATACGAGTTTTTTACTCGCGAAAATCTCTTTCATCGTGTTTCTTTTCAACAGATTTGGCGAAAATGGCAGAAATGGCTTCGACACATATCCTTCATGCATCATCGGTTTGACTGTGTTAATTGAGAATAATATCAGAACACGTCCAGGCTGACAACTGATTCTAAACAGCCGTTAT
Source organism: Notodromas monacha (assembly GCA_905338405.1). Lineage (NCBI taxonomy): Eukaryota > Metazoa > Arthropoda > Ostracoda > Podocopida > Cyprididae > Notodromas > Notodromas monacha. The sequence continues at coordinate 12,790 of CAJPEX010004418.1, read as the reverse complement.
CCTTTCTTCGTTATTTCTTTTTCGTCTTCCGTGGATCTATTCAAAACATGACGCGTTTGATGGCTGTCGAACATTGAAATGCTCATGACACGAACTGCTGGACATTTAATTTGGGCAAAAAGGCGACTTTGACGATTTCTCCAAAATTTCACAAGCTGGTACTACAATCTATCAAGAGATAAAGACTGCTGTATAGTAATTTCTGATTTTGCTTTCAGAAGCATCATCTGATATTGTCTCAACGTATGACATGATTACTTCATCGGACTTATAAAACTAAAAAGAAAAAAACTGCCTGAGACGAGAAAGGTGCATTCTGCTATTTTATACCGAAGTCATTCTTCTTCTCGTCACCAATTTTTAAAGTCAACTGTAAAACAATTTAATACCCAGAATATTAGCATTGATTATAAACTTATTAAAATAAAGTGACCCTTTGATATATCAAAGTTGAAAAGGAGCATTTTCTCGCAGGATGTTATCAAACCATTTGGAATCTTGAAACCCTGAAAGCATGCCCATCAACTCATATGAAGAAAAAGTGGCAAAGTTGTACCTGTGTGAATTTCTCAATTTTACTGCTAACGTCAATACAGGTGCTACCTTGCTAATTGACCCTACTCTGTTGCCAGACTAGGGTTAAATTGCGAAGTGGTCGAATTGCAAGACACTTCCTGAAATTGAGAAATATCAGCACAAGAAAAGGAAAAAAAGTGGCCAAAGCAAGTTGATGTCTGAGGAAGAGGTCAAATTGCAAGTCAACCTCTCTGCAAATTTGACTGTTGAATTGTGGGATGGTCAAATTGCAAGGTACCACCTGTATTACAAGATAATAATGAAGAAATTATTTTCAAATCATCATTCCAAAGAAAATTTAACGAACTTCAATTTTGAGTTTGAGTTCAACAAAGTTATTGAGAGACCAACAAATAATACGAGAATGTGAGGATATTTCTTAAGGCGCTGCTCCAGTGATTAATAAATACTTCGGTCAAGAAATGTCTGACGGGAAGAAAAACACCTGTTGTGAAGATAATCGCAGATAAAAACGAAGAAATAAAACCTTGTCACATTTTCATTGCTATAGCAAAAAATGTCCAGATTGACGATCAGCCTTTCAAAATGCAAAAACAAGCCTCAATTAATGTAAAATGTGTTTGTTCAATTTCCATTAGCCCACATCGTTGAAACAAGGAATATACAAGTACCAGACAGCACTTAAAGTTTTCCAAAACAAAGCATCGAAATGACGCATTTCCAACGAGGGACTGCTGCTTGGTGAGAAAAGCTTTCCATCACATTTTCTCAGAAAAGGGCTGCTGGCGGCAGAAATGCATCGAGGGAAGATGGGTTCCGGCATGAGAAGTCATTAAATGTTCGAGGAGACCCTCGAGCAGAATGCTCATAACAAAGGAACAAGGTCATATATATCCGGGAACAAAAAAAATGGCGAGGAACAAATGCAGAAACCTCGCATGCCCCGAGGGCTTGAAAGCAATATTGAACGCATCTCAGCAGAGGCAGCAGCAGCAGAAGCGAGCACGCAGCTCGTTTCGACAAAAATCAAAGCTTTTCCACGGAATCTCATACTCCGAGGCTTTTCCTAAAATCATACGAAAGTATTGAGGATTGTTTTTTTTCATTCTTTGGAAACCAATCTTCCAGAATCGCAAACATTCAAGCTAATAACCGAGAGCTGTTCTCCGGAAATCGAATACAGTAGCTATACATTCAAATAAATTGAAACTGCGTTTATGTTAAATTGCTCACTGATGATGAGAAAATGTATCAAGCAACAAGTCCTACATGATAATTCCTATATTCAAAAAAATTCTCAAGATATGCTAATTTTACAGGTAAGCTTGTGATTTCAAAGGAGCAAATAGTTAACGCAGTTTTGTTCATTGTTCGATTTTCTCCGAAATACGTTATTTATTTACAGTATTGCCATATTTACATAAGCACAGTACACCTTGCAACTTTTTTCTGGAAAATTAAGACAGAAAAGTAGGATGAACCTGGTAAGTGGTACACATAGAGAAAATATCACGAAACCGCTTGTACAAATCACACTGAATGTAGTCAATAGGTTTCAAAATTTAGCGGCTAATTAAATTTAGTACCAATTGTCTTAAAATATATAGCAGTATATTAATTCATTCAGTTACAACATTTTAAAAATTTGCGTTTGAAATATTTTCAATTTTCATCAAACAAAAAACTTGAGTGCATCAGTTATGATGCAGGGATAGGTTTCTGTGCAAACTCCACCCAAAAAGAGCACAGTGAGCATCTACTGAAAGGTGTATGATATTCAAAGTAATGAAGTACCACACACGTTAGTTTTTTGATGCTTCACATGTTGATCTCATATTTCAAATGATTTCTGTACAAAATTCATGTTGATTTAAAGGGAACTGAAGAGCATCCATTATCCATGTAATTTTACCCTACTTTAGAATTGCTGTATATTTGAGTCTATTTAATTTTAAAAAAAACACCAGACAATCAAAGTTCAGACCCATAATATGTGTGGATGCTGAATATTATGGGTCTACGAAAAATCAAGACAGCCAATTCAAGACACAAAGCAAAATCAAGACACAGGACCAATTCAAGACACAGGGCCAATTCAAAACATGGCCAATTTGAGTCAGGGAAAAATTGACACAGATACTTTTGGAGAAAGGGAAAATTTGATATTGAAACTTTTTGAGACATGGACAAATTTAGACAAATACATTTTAAAACAAAATGACTTGAATGTGTTACTTCCTATTATCTTATGTTTACAGTGTGAAAATGGACAACAATTGTATTGTTTGGAAAAATTCCATGATACCAGGGTGCTTCTCCTATCTTTGTCCATTGTTGCTGTCAAGTGAGTTTTCATGAAGGAAAAATTAAAATCTTTGAACCAACCTGATGGGAAGATTCCTCTATTCCTGGAGATACTTTTTGTCTCAATTTTCCCTGCCTCAAGTTGTCCCTGTTTCAGATTGTCCCTGTCTCAAATTGTCCTTGTCTCAAGCTGTCCCTAACTCAAATTTTCCCTGTCACAAATTGTCCATTTCTCACCTTGTCCATGTCTCAAATTGTTCCTGTCTCAGATTGTCAATGTTACAATTTTTCTGTCTCCATTGGTCCATCCAGTCTCAAATTGCCTGACTTGATTTGTCTGTATCCCATGCTGAACTATTTTACCATGATTAAATTTTAAAGTTTCAGCAGGTTTTAAAAACATGGCAAATTTTGAAAAGTGAACACATTTGCAGACATCTGAGTATTTATCACACGGTTCTAAATTATAAATCCAATCACACTCCGAGTAAAAAGCGGACGAACTCATTCCACTCGAATTATAATAGCCCTTATTACCAGGAACCCGAAACCAGAAAAAAATGTAGGAACGAGAAAACGGCAATCTGATTTTCAGGCTTTCGGGGAAGAAAAAAGAATTCTCACTCGTTGCTTGAAGCCTTTTTTTTTTTTGCCGAATGCCTAACACAGGAAATACGAGCAGCAGTTACATGTCGATAAAGCGACCGGTTTCAGTGGGCTAAAAACACGTTGTTGCTTTTTCTCTTCCTCCCTTTTTCCATTGATCAAACGTAATGGGAAAGTAACCCACACGAAAAGGAATGCCAAATCACCCGTGTCCCATTCATAATTCAATCCTACGGCCGATAAAGGAATTCACTGAACTTGGCGTTCGTCCCTCGGGGCGTATATAAGCAGATTCTTGCGCAGAAAACGGCATCAGATGCATCGCAGCTGGCGGGAAAGCTCATCTCCATTCTCTTCTGAGACAAAAAAAAGGAAGAAGAAGAAGAAAGCCGTAGCCAGTGGAACAGAATGACGAAGAACACGACTGGCAAAAAAAAAAAGAACTAAATAAAAGGGCAGATGTGGAGAGTGGTGGCAAAAAGCTTTGAATCCTTCGCTAGTTTGCCTCGACGGTTTCTCTTATATCCCCATTCAACGTCTGCGTAATGACGTCGAATCCCAACTTCTTATATATATATATCTCTCTCTTCCTTTTCGAGCCGAGAGTTTTTTCCTTTCTCGAATTCGATGTTGACGAAATTGCGCTCAAAACTGGGAAAACGCGAAAAACACTTTACCTCAACGAAATGTCCCTTTATTATTTTTTTTTCTTCTTGGGGACCGAAATTGAAAGAAATATGAGTTGGAAAGAGGGAACCAGTCGGGAGGAGTCCAAGTAAAATAGCGAGCGATTCGCGTGTGCAAATTTGCTTTGTCTCCGCCTGGGGAGATGAAGTGCGCCCGAAAGAACATGGTATGAGGTCGTAAAAAGGAATGAAAATTCCTGCGAATTTCTTTTTTGTGTGCCGTTTTTGGAATCCACGGATATAGCGAATTTTGTGCGAGTGCCTTTCGATTTGTAAAGGTGGAGGATTCATTCCTGTTTGCCTCTTCGTCCTGGGAACAGTTTATATTTATGTGGGTTGAAATAGAAAGCAATAAAGTTCTGAAACTTCTAGAATATTTTTCTTGGAAATAAACATTACATTTTTTCCCCTGTAAATCGTTCTTGAAACTAGCGCGATTTCTTTTTGCTCACATGCTTCAAGCATCTCAGAAATACATCAAAAACCAGATACATATACAGTCTAACCTCTCCAAGTCAAATTTCAAGGGAACTGCGAAAAATTCAACTTAGAGAGGTTTTGACTCAGGGAGGTTTAGACTTTTATACATTGGAAGTACAATAAAAGGCCGCATTTTCTGGGAAACTTAAAAAATGTAAATGGTAATATTCTGGGGCTTAAATGACCTCCTAAATCAGTTATAAAGCTGCTCAACTTGAAGGCAGAGGTTCATTTGCCCAATTAAGTCTTTCACTTCCTTTAAACCACATAAATTTATGGTTTTTTTTTGCTTTCTCTTCCTTTTTTTTCAAGAAAATAATGGTCAACAGGCCACAGAAAATTTTACTTATGGAGGTTTGAGGGGAAAAGCTTTCAACTTAGGGAGGTTTGTACTCTATTGGTTCTAAGGGGATTCAAATGGAACCTGAAAACAAATTCAACTTAAGTGGGTATTTGACTTAGGGAGGTTTGAGTTATCAAGGTTCACCTGTAGTACATGTATGCAACATATCTGTCCTGAAGTGAAGTACGCTTTGATTTTTTATGCAAATTTACAGGATTTATATGCAAAAATTATTGAAAAGTGGTGGTATAAGATATATTTTTGAGGACTTGCTGACGGTTTGTGATTGGATAAAAAATTATGCATTCGAACCAAACTTATGAAACATTTGATAACCAAATAAAACGTTCGAAACAACAGTAAGCATTAATTTGGGTTCTTGGTGGCCCAAAATTTGTATGCATTTATTGAAAAAGATAGAGCGAAACAGGAAACAGGCAAATGATGGAAAGTCGCTCATCTTTTGTCGAAAAGCACCTAAAAAATAATCTGGAAGGCATTTGGTTGGAAAAAAGGAGTTTTGCGAAAAATCATTCTAAGTAACCTAATCGCATGTTAGCATAAGGCGTTGGTTTGAGTGAAATATATGCCTGATACTGTCGTAACAAGTCACTCTAACAGACCATGCAGGCTTGCTTCTACAATCAATTTATTTGCTCAAGCAAGCAATCAGCTGATTGCTTGAGAAATTTGATATGCCGGAGTCAATTTTGCCAGTGTATATACCTCTCTGACAAGAATTCAGATGGTTTTATTCCCATCACAGTATTAAACCCACAAAGCTTGAGCAAACACGCAGTAAGGATTGGAGACAATAGGAATGAAACCAACAAAAAATTTGGTATAGAGGAAGAATGAAAGGCCACTTGAAATTATAAAAAACACAGGAAGATGGTACCTGGCAATTTGACCACCCCACAATTTGTCCATCCCACAAAACAACCTTCAAATCTGTGTGGAGATAAACTCACAATTTGACCTTTGCTCTCCAATTTGACCCACAGAAAGGGGCAAGAACATCAAGTATGATGTAAAAAACTTTGCATATGACATTACTTTGCAATTTGAATGCTTCACAATTTGACCCTAGTCCAGCCATGGATTAGAGTCACATTGCAGGGCACTACCTGTATCACAAGGAAATTGATACAGCATAATTTACATTCTTACTCAAGTACCACACACACCTTTTTTGTAGTAGGAAATTTTTACCAAAATGGGGTGCGCATTTTACTTGGGAGCACATTTTTACTCAAAGTTATGAATTTTGGCATAGGTAATACAGTACAGTCAAACCTCTCTAAGTCAAATTACAAGAGACCTGCAAAAAAAAATCAGCTTGGAGAGGCTTTGACTTGGGGAGGTTTTGACTTTTTTACCTTGGAACTACAATGCAAAGCCCTGTTTTCTTGGAAACTTTAAAAAATGTAAATGGTAATATTCTAGTGCTTAAATGGCCTCTTAAATGAGTTAAAAGGCTGTTGAACTTGAAGGCAGGGGTTCATTTGCCTAATTAAGTCTTTCACTTCTTTTAAAACACATAAATTTATGGAATTTTGTTTTTTTCTATCTTTTTTCAAGAAAATAATGGTCAACAGACCACAGAAGATTTGACTTAGGAAAATTCAAGAAAAAAGCAGATTAAGTATGAATAAGAATTCACTGCGTCCTGGGGCCAGGAAAAATTTACTTCCTCCTGACCCCGTGTCGCACAACTCTTTGAAAAGCAGTGACCCTGACATAAGGCCACCTGTAAAAGGTTATTCCATAATGTATTGTATATGAATGGAATGGCATACGAAAAATACTCAGCAGGCTTTAGTGAACACGCTTCCAAACACAAAAAAGCCCGCCTTCCTTTTATTTCCCACCTCACCCAAAAACCCCCCATGAACGGAATTCCGAATTTCTCTGCCTCAAATCCCAGGAACCCGACGATTCGAACACTTGGGTTGTTTGCCCCGCAAGTATATAGCCCTTCGCACCCCCGCAGGTGTGCTCAAAATGGGGAGCGGGGGGGGGACTCGTCCTTTTGTATAATGCACGGGTTTGCCGTACCCCCACGTGAGCCCGAAGATTTCTCGGAAAATCCCGGAACCCAACAGATGCGCTTTCCTGCCGGGAAGGTTGCGAAGGCTGCTTTTGAGCTGAGCCCACGCTTTAATGGCACTCCGCGGATGAGCCGACTGCCTTGTCGGAATCGACGACGTACGCATGTCTCGAACAGGTCGCGTTTCTATATGCAAGGGATTCTTTTTTCTGAATTCATGTTGTATTATACAGTAGGAAAAAAAAATCTAAGGGATGGGCGTGTGAAAACGATTTTTTCTGGAAATGGTGATGGGATAAAAAGTCAAATCTCTCCAAGTCATATTTCAAGGGAGTGGCAAAAGGAAGGTTTCCATTTTGGAATATTTCAAGTTTGGGAAACTGGCATTTTTGTTGTGGGAAACAAAAGAGAATTGCAAGGAATTGTGAATGGTGAGTTTGGTGACATTCTGGACCTTAAATTGCTTCTTAACCCTTGGGTGGTAAAGTTGGACTATTTTTGCAAAATTGTGTGGCACCTCAGGGAAGAAAAGAAAAAAATGACAAAACAGGGAGTTGAGGACAAAGTCAGGAAAAATCCCAATGTTTTTTTTTCTTTTTGCACAGAAAAATGTTGCAGGAAAATAAAAAAATTATATGTCAAGCAACAAGCTTTTCTCAAATTAATCCCAACTTTGCCTCAGCCCACCTGGAAGGGCTTTTCTGACCTTCAGAAAACTGGAAATGCCCCAGGATACAAAAATAATCCAACTTTGGCCGGCAATGGGGAAGAACCCTCCACCATCTGAGGGTTAAATGAGCTTATACAGCAGCATGCTGAACTTCAAGGCAGGGGTTCATTTGCCCAATAAGTATGCCACTTCCTTACAATCACATCAAGCTACTTGTTTGATTGTTTTTATCTTTAATGTGTCAAAAAGTAATAGCTGACATGCCTCAGAAAAGTTGACTTATGGGCATTTGAGAGGAAAAGCTTTGGAGTTTGGGAGATTTTCAATGCACTGTTTCTCAGATGGGGAGTTGAACCATTCAACTTAGGGTGGTATTCAACCAATAGGGAGGTTTGAATTATTGAGGATCAACTGTACAGTAAAATTTCATTGCAAAAAACTTGGGGGAATCAGAAAAAGTTTTTTATTCTAATACATCAAGGCAAAATTTGAAATTAGGGGGTGGAAAACATTTCCACATATGACCTGCCATTAATTGATTAGATCTTGCTTTTCTTACATTTCAATGCAGTATTTTCTTTCATGGTTTGAAATACTGGACAATCTTCTAATTTTTGTAGCTTCAATCATGCAAATCATTATTTGCACCAATCTCTTCATTCAGGAATGATTGAATATGTGTGGAACTGGATTACCGACCTTTTGTTACAGGCTTTTTGTAGGTGCGCCTTTTTGTTACAAGGACACATTCATTACCAAACGTTTTGTTACAGACTTTTTGTTAAAGCACGTTTTGTTACAAAGATTTCTTGTTATTTTTCATTTTTGTTACACATCATCTTCATTACAAGTACATTTTTTTGGTGTACCATTGGATTCAGGCAAGATAATGTTACCAACTCATTTTGTAACCAAAATTTGTACAGTCAAACCCCGTTAAACCGCCAACATCTGTGCAGCAAGATTTTGGCAGTTTAATGAGGGTGGCGGTCTATTGAGGGTGGTGGTTCATTTGGGGGGGGGGGGTGGAATATGACATTAATTGGCACACAAAACATATAGGATCACAGAAAAGGAAAGGAAATTTTTTTTTTACATTGTAAGTGAGATTAATTGTTTTCATTGTCCCTGCATGGTTGGAAAGATTAAATTCATATGCATTCCATGAGACAATTTTTAACTCAAAGTAAATTATTCGTAAAATGAAAAAAGACAAAGAGAGGGGCTGCTTCAATTTTTTTGCTTCTTATCCTTTACTCTCCTGAAGATCCCAATTGAAGTGTTTGTAACTTCCAGCAGTCCCTCTGCCAGATGCTCATTAAACAATAATGATGGTTAAAAATGGCTTGCCAATTGGTATGCTGATGAAGATCTAAAATATAAATTATTCATTCAATATTTGTCCAATAGAATGGCTTATTTATTTCTATAACTAAAAATATTTTAAAAAATTACCCCAGCACAACCATGTAAATTCCTATATGTTTGCAGCATGTGAACAACTTCATATGGTGATAAATTTAAGCATCAGCAGGGTTTGATTTCAGTAAAATAATATCTATAGGAATTTTTAGAATATTACAAATAATCCACAAATTTGTCAAACAAGCCACAAATGTCTGAAAACATTCAATAATACATTCCCTGCCTAACTTTCAGGATTATTCTAAGTTCTGAAGGAATCTCTTGCTGGAGGAATGAAAATAATCATGTTTTGCAGCCAATCTGAATACATGGGATTAAAAAAAACTGCATTTGGAGAGTCAAAAGAGTTGCTAAAGACAGCTTGCAGACCATAATATTAAAGGATTTATGGAGAAAAAAACTAAACTCTGGAGAGCATGTTTGGCAGAAATAAAAGTTTTGCTTGTTTCAAGAAAAAGTAAAGATTGAAAGAAGTTGAAGAAAAAGTAGGAGGAAAGCCTTGGTCAGGAAATTAAAACACTGGTGGTTTAAAGGGGTAAAAAAACAAGAGCAGGTGCCTATTTGTGGCCCAAAAATTGTTGGCGGATGGCGGTTTATCTAGGTTTCCCCATCCTTTTAAAATTGGGGAGATTTGTTCAGGGTAAAATTTTGGCGGGAGGTGAGGGTGGCGGTTTATTGAGGGGCGGTTTAAAGGGGTTTGACTGTATAGGCCAAAAAATCTTGCTAAGTACAAAAATTCCCTTGCTACAAAACGTTGGCAACATTTATTCAAGAGTGTAAAAACTATATTGATGTAGAATATGGTATTTGTTGAAATGACATCGATCCTACAAAGGGATAACTATAAAGACACACCGCCTGGCACAATTTACAGGAGCCTTCAAGTTGCAAAAACTTTACATCTGTGTTTCCCTCCGGCTGCCAAGTTTATGAAGTCTCCATCTTGGGCATGATCCTTGGGGCTTTTCATCATGGCCTGAAATTGCCAGTGCTGTTGGCAATTTCAGCACTGGCAAATTGGTATTGGAACTGTCAAGAGGCTTGAGAAGGTGGACCCCTTTCTACATGGTGTGCAACACTATATATGGAGAACAAACCATGACCACACATCCTGCTCCCACACCCCATTTCTTGCTGGGCTTTGTTAAGCTTTAGGAAATTCTTGCCTGCACATTCGTTATCAATAAATACACTATAAATTAGCATAGATTTCATGCTTTGACATAAATGTACTAAAAAACTAATTATTGTGGTGGAGTATATTGCATATGTCAAAATTTATTCTTTGCAACTTTCCTATTATTGTCTTTTTGTTTAAACAATAAAGCAATCAATTTTACCTACTGCATTTCTAAATTAAAATTTCAGAAAAGCATACAGTAAAATGAAGTTACATGAAGTAAATGTTAGTTAAATGAAGTTCTGGGAACTCCAGAAAAAGTTTGGGTACTTTCCTGTTATCTCAGTACCTCATTCCTGGACTGCACTACCATCCAGACAAATCTTTATGACAAGTTCATAATCAGAACGACCAACCAGAAACTGTGAATTTTATTTTCTGCATTCTGCTGAAACTGATTTTGGGAGGCAGTTAGGTAAAGTTAGGTTAGGTCAGGTTATGTTAGTTACAAATATCTTTCAACCGACATAACCTGACCAAACCTAACTTTAAATAACTGCCTGCCAAAATCAGTTTCAGCAGCAACCCAAAGAAAGCAGAAACTGAGTTTGGGAGGCGGTTAGGTTAAGTTAAGTTAGGTCAGGTTAAATTGGTCAGAGGGAAGGTACAGAGATAACAGAAAAGTAGGTACTGAGATAACAGGGAAGTACCCAAAATCGTAAATCTTCGGAATTGAGACAACATCAACCCTATGCAGCATTCAAGAAGAGAAAATTTTGGGCAAAAGCATAGATGAAATGAAAATATCTGCCTGTGATTGCGTTTTCCTCTGACGGCGATGATGACAGGCCTTTCTCAAAAGGGGGAAAACAAAAACATAACTTCGCCAATTCGGGTTAATGATTCGATGTCTTCACCCGGATGCTGAAAACAAATCCCCGGTAATATGAACTTGAAAATTTAAAAATGTAATGGCACTGCATTCAATAACTACATAACTTTAAAATATCCACGCAACACCTTTCCGAGATGGAAAACCTGTTCTCTTGATAAATCTGTCACGAGTCCATGATGCGTACTTTCTTGCTGCTTCTGACGAGGTCATCTACTTATTGCATTAATCGGGTAGTGAACAAAATTCCTGTAGCAAGTTGATCATGATACATTATTATAATATCTCGAAATAGAATAAAAATCTCGCGTCAATTTTCGGTATTGCAGAAATTGAAGCAGTTCAAAATGAAATTATAATAGCCGTTTCGCTTCTTCCAGTCCACGAAAAATGTGGACACGGTCAATCAAAGCCATGATAATCAAGGTCCTACTGTGCTAGAGATTTAAATGCTTTGGGGTTTAGGCAGTTCAGGGTGACAAGTTGCGCTGGCGATTGAAACTGATGAAGTACTGCAAAGTATTTACAAAAAAAAAACTGCAGGTATTAAAAAAGTTTCAATTCAAAGCGGCAAATTACGAGATATTGTGAATTAAAAACACCAGCCATTTTTTTCACGGTCATTGGATAGATTTCACTTCAAACCTTGGCATCAATGTAATGTATCGACCATCAGATACCCTCATACTTGTATTTCAATCGCTGATAAGCAAGATCAACTGCTTTTGGTTTTCCATGACGCAACTATTCAAAATCAATTAAGAGGAAACAAAATCGACCATTGTAAAAAGCATTCCCTGAGCATTCACTTAAAACTTGATCACGTAACACACATTCCTCGCAGGAACAAGGATTTGAGACAAAATTATCAGGCAAAACGATTCAGATAATTTGTGAACTTCGCGTTTCCAAAAAACGGGGTCCTCAGAAATCCCTTACGCGTCAATCGAAAATTACGGTATCAATCTTATTCAATACCTGAAACTTCACGATTCGCGCTGAGCTCGAGAGCCTCAGCGAATTTGTTTCTTCATTCCATGAACTGCAGAAAGCTCTCCTGCAAAATTTCCAACGTACAGTACATAAGCAATATTCTAACAGTTCAACTTTCACGCAACATTTCATAATGCACTGACAAATGCGTGAGGGAAAGAGAAAAGATCCTAAAATCCGCTGATGGTATTTCTAGCTCGCCGTTTCTCACAACTGTTCAAGACACTGTTTAGTTTACCACGAGAAAAAAAAATCGCTGGGGAAGGTAGAAAAATTTGAAATAGTTCTACAGTAAACTGAGAACACAATTTTACAAGGTGGCCACAGAGATCCTCCAATTTCGAAGCGAAAATACATCCTCAAATTTGCCCTGACAAATGCAAGGACCTGGAACTGCGGCCTGATTTTTTTTTCACGGAAAGATAACCTTCAGGATATGACTATCATGTCACTACGAGGAGACTGGCATTTGTCAGACGCTTCCTTGTGTTCTCACTTCTGTCATTCTCATCAACGGTGGAAGATGTTGAATTGATTCTCAAGATACTAGTCAACAGAATGATCACAGATTTTGGAAGATGTTTACGGCAATATTTTGCTTGCGATTCTAGGACTTCGTCGATTCTAAGGTGCAAACACGCATCGTGGTTTCCGGAGAAGTTAGCCATATATCCGCGAAAGCGT
>CAJPEX010004417.1:0-21885 GCA_905338405.1 Notodromas monacha | reverse complement strand
AAAAAAATATTTTGGTTTGAAAAAAGCAAAATAATGAAATGCCAGATCAGTGACATTTATGAGAGAATATTTCGTGACATTGATGTTTCAGAAAATTTGGACTTTCCCGATATTCTATCACATGGCACTGCTGACGATTTACATCTGGTCATTGACTGAGGAGTGCAAAAACTGCTTTGAGAGTTTGCAAAAACAAATGGAATCTTATTTTAATGACGAAAAGCTGGACTCGGCAAAAGAATCGTCATTGCTAAAAGCATATTTTTGCGTTTTGGAATATTGCGATCGAATTTCTGATACTTTCGGACGATTCATTGCTGCATTGCACGCAACATTATTCGTGACTTTCGTGTGTTCTTTGTACATTGTGGTCATCAGATTGTCAACGATTCAACAGACAATTTCTAAAAATGACGTGATTGTCTTCGGGGGTTTGTTTGTAGTTTATCTGGTTCCATTCATCATCTTCAACAATTCAGCGCAAAAGGTCATGGATCTCGTGAGTGATTTCAGTTTACGAGCTTCAGGTTTCCAGGGTGATTTATCAAATATATTACGAAACTCCGGAAACGGAAATTTCTTGTGGAATGTGAGAATACGCTTGAATGATTTTTTTTCTTTTCAACATTTTCATTTCATACTTATTTCTACAGTTCGCGGAATTTTTAAATTAATTCCCTAAAAGTTCGTAAAAAATACTGCATTGACGTTTTATTGGGTCAATGCCACTCGTTGCAAACCTGGGTAAAAAATGCAGTTGGAATTTCCCATAAAATGAAAAGTTTCGATAACACATTTTTCTGATTTAAATAATTTCAATATTTCACAGGATGACGGGATAAAATCGATTATCTTAAGAGGAAAGAAGAACTCGATTGGTTTTCAAGTGAAAGAGTCAAAGTTGGACCGAATTCTGCTCCAACAACCGATTCGATTGTCAGCCTACGGGTTTTTCAACCTCGGTCGACAGATGATGACCCAAGTTCAGAAACAAACAAAATTGAATTCAATTTCCTGAAATTGATATGTTCATTTTATTTTTCATTTTCAGATGCTTGGACTCATTTTGACGTACTTGATCATTTTGCTACAAGAGAACGGAGAGGAACACAAGAGAGGAGTTGGAATCAATACATAGAGTGTCATATATTTGAAAAGAATTTCTTTTCAAAAATTCACGTTTTATTTCTTCTTCGGGGATTCGTTTGGTTCCGAAAAGCAGAAAATCGCTCAAAGTCGGCATATGAGCATATTCATAATTACATTTTCATAACTAATTAAAAAAAATACATCCCTGGCTCCGACAATAATCCTGATATTTAGCGCTTGCACGTGAAATTATTAGCGATACAAGTATGTAATAAAAATTTCACTGACTGATTTTTTTCACAGTTTTATAAGTCGTATAATGATATTGTAATGCTAAAAAAGTTTTCAAAAACGAGGTTGAAAAATACAATATCCATGGTGAGTCCACGCATTTTTGATGAGTTTCATAGAATAAAGTATAAAGCCACAATATTGTTCTGAATTCATACGAAAAACATTATTTTCCAAGCATCATAGGGACGTTTTCAAATCTAAATTGGATAAAGAAAGAAAAGGTCATGTATTGTTTTTGGTTCGATTAGACATTAGAGGAAAGAAAAAATCGAAATTATTGGAAGACAACTCGAGTGTGGCGCACAAGCCACAAAGACGAATTGAAATTCAAGTAATCGACGGAATTAACAAATTAATAGCTCAAGAATAAAACACGGAATCCGCCGGGGAACACGGCAGGGAGCCCTTCGATAAGGACTCCAAAAGAAATAATTTGAAAGTATATTTCGGAAATGAGAACAATGAAAACAATTCAACACTCTGACAAAATGAGATGCATTCGCTACGCGGAGATTAGCAAGACTGTGTAGATTTGTAGGAATTTGATATGGACGTCGTAAGAATTCCACGCTGGAATTCCAACGTGGAATTCCGGCGTGTTGGACGTAAAAAGAGGGCTAGCGCCCTCTGTCCCTAACATCGAGCCTTCATGATTGCTGAAAATGACGATTCAATTAGTTCAGACGGATTTTTGCCCTTCTTTATTAATTCTTTTTTCTACTTGGAAAATCAAAAGAGGGAATTACCATGGGAAATTTTATTCGAACACATCTTTGCACAACTCCGATGAAAAAATAAACCCTGAAAAATTCTGAATATTTATCGCTTAACGTCAATATTCCATTTTCATGCTTTAATTTTTCAGTACTGGCAACACAATTTCAGAAATTTCAAAACTCAACATCAGTCAATAATGAGACAATATTTTGGATTGCTTATCGGATTTGGCGGGAGATTTTGCTCATCAATCGCAACAATTAATTTGAGGTTCACTCTGTCAAGTTCTTCTCAAGCATTCTGGCAGAAAATCGAAATTACTCAAGATAATGATCGAGACGTTCGTAGAAAATCAAATAATTCCTGCACATGGTGGACTTATCCAAAGGAAACAACAGCATGAAGCAGGCCATTGCTGAAAACTTCATAAAAATTCTTCTACTGATTTTTGGATTATTTCCGCTTTCCAACGCACTCGGGAAAAGGCCGAAGTTCCGAGTTTTTTCTGCTGGAATTATTTTTGCGGTGCTGAATTTATCCGCAGCTTTAGGATTCCTCTTCGCCCCTTTGTTTCTAAAAAATGGTAATGATTTTCAATTCCTTTTTTTTAATGAATCTGTGATCATCAGTATACAGTGACGGATATTTTCTGGGAAAGCAGAGATGTATGGTCATCGAAGGAAAAACGTCGATCGATCGCGGGAAATCAGCGCAAAGTTGCAAGGAATCATCGTTTCGCTCGGCTTTACATTCTGCATTTGCGTGCAATTCCTGCAAGGGGAAAAATTGGCAAAATTCATAGAAGATAAAGACAGTCTCTCGAATGCAGTCGAAACTGCGAGCAACAAATTTGTGCAATGGAAGGCCGTTTTCTGGGTGCTTTTTTGCGTGGGAATCGAAGAATTTTCAATTTTCTTCGGGAAAGCATTTCCAATGAACAAATTCGGGATTTCAATGGCGAGTAGCATATTACAATAATATTTAGAGTTTTTGATTCCATTATTGATTAAATTCATCATATTGCAATTATTAATATCAACCCAAAATTACATAGTAATCGTTCGTTTTAATTTAATATTGAATAACGAACCAAGGGATAAAATTATGAAGTTAAAGAAAAGTGCCACTTTAATTTTTCATCCAACGTCTCTAATAATTTTTACTTCCGCAATCGAAGTTCTGTTTCGAAAGAATACAGAACTGTACTTCCTTATTTTGTGAAAAAAAGAACAGCGAAATGAAAAATACGGCGAACTGAAATTTTCAAATTCATATCATATTAAAAACACGAAACGCATTTTTCAAGCAAAAAAATTGACAGATCAACGACTTGATTTTACTCAGTTAGTAACGCAATACAGTATATGAAAGGAGCAAATAATGCATCTTTAGAAGTACCGTAAATTCACCAACTGTTCTCATCAACAATTCATCAAGGCTTCACAAGAAAATAAATGAAAACAATACCCATTTCACGAAAATATTTGTTTGTTGGTCATTTGACTTATGATCAAAAAATTGACTGGATGAGTATTTGGCGACATTGAAATTGACATTTCAGAGAATTTGGACTTTCTCAATTTTCTATCACATGGCGTTCCTGATGATTTACATCTGGTCATTGACTGAGGAGTGCAAAAACTGCTTTCAGAGTGTGCACAAACAAATGGAAACTTATTTCAATGACGAAAAGCTGGACTCGGCAAAAGAATCGTCATTGCTAAAAGTCTGATGATTTACATCTGGTCATTGACTGAGGAGTGCAAAAACTGCTTTCAGAGTGTGCACAAACAAATGGAAACTTATTTCAATGATGAAAAGCTGGACTCGGCAAAAGAATCGTCATTGCTAAAAGCATATTTTTGCGTTTTGGAATATTGCGATCGAATTTCTGATACTTTCGGGATATTCATCGCCTGTTTGCACGCAACTTTGTTCGTCACTTTCGTCTGTTGTTTGTACATCGTTGTCACTACATTGCCAACAATTCAAGAGACAATATCAACNTCCTCAATTTAGGCGAATATCTCGCCCATATATTTTGTGTTTACTAGAAGGCGCATATATATACCTTCTGTGCTGTATATTTCCTCAGAATTAATCTAGATCTGTTCGCGGTTATTTCTCAGAGAGACTTGCAAATCGGTTTAGCAAGACTCTCTTTACATCTACGTATCTTGTATATTTTTGTGTGTTTGTACAACTGAAATATTTGTGACTTGCGAATATATTGAATATATTTTTAACCGGATATTTTTATTTACCTCGGTCTACGGACAACAGATTAAATTCATCATATTGCAATTATTAATATCAACCCAAAATTACATAGTAATCGTTCGTTTTAATTTAATATTGAATAACGAACCAAGGGATAAAATTATGAAGTTAAAGAAAAGTGCCACTTTAATTTTTCATCCAACGTCTCTAATAATTTTTACTTCCGCAATCGAAGTTCTGTTTCGAAAGAATACAGAACTGTACTTCCTTATTTTGTGAAAAAAAGAACAGCGAAATGAAAAATACGGCGAACTGAAATTTTCAAATTCATATCATATTAAAAACACGAAACGCATTTTTCAAGCAAAAAAATTGACAGATCAACGACTTGATTTTACTCAGTTAGTAACGCAATACAGTATATGAAAGGAGCAAATAATGCATCTTTAGAAGTACCGTAAATTCACCAACTGTTCTCATCAACAATTCATCAAGGCTTCACAAGAAAATAAATGAAAACAATACCCATTTCACGAAAATATTTGTTTGTTGGTCATTTGACTTATGATCAAAAAATTGACTGGATGAGTATTTGGCGACATTGAAATTGACATTTCAGAGAATTTGGACTTTCTCAATTTTCTATCACATGGCGTTCCTGATGATTTACATCTGGTCATTGACTGAGGAGTGCAAAAACTGCTTTCAGAGTGTGCACAAACAAATGGAAACTTATTTCAATGATGAAAAGCTGGACTCGGCAAAAGAATCGTCATTGCTAAAAGCATATTTTTGCGTTTTGGAATATTGCGATCGAATTTCTGATACTTTCGGGATATTCATCGCCTGTTTGCACGCAACTTTGTTCGTCACTTTCGTCTGTTGTTTGTACATCGTTGTCACTACATTGCCAACAATTCAAGAGACAATATCAACAAACGAAGCCATTGTCTACGGGGGTTTGTTTGTAGTTTATCTGGTTCCATTCATCATCTTCAACCATTCAGCGCAAAAGGTCATGGATCTCGTGAGTGATTTCAGTTTTTAAGTCTTCGTTTTCGAGTCTTCCCAAAAAGTGCCAATTAAATTTCAGACCCAGAAAATGAGGCATTAGCTCATATGATTATTCAACTGTTTTTTGATCGGAATTTTTTTCAGATTGTTCATTTCCAACATTTCATGCTAATTTTAAAAGTAAATTGATTAAAAATAAAAATATTTCTGTTCTTGTTATTGATGCTAATTTTATTAGCGCTTGAAGGTCATGGATCTGGTGAGTAAAATCAGTATGTGACTCTTTCTTTCCCAGTTTTCGCATAAAATACGTTCATGAAATTATTGAACAAGACTCGAGACACGGAAATTTTTTGCGTTACATGTAAGGGTAATTTATTAATTTGTTTGGATTTTTCATTCAAAGTGTTCCTACATTTCACGGGATTTTTACAACTAACTTGCTTGAACTTTGATAGAATATTTCCGGTTATGCTGTTGCAAAAATTAAATAGCTTCCTCAAATTCAACACACCAAAATCAGAGAAGCCGAATTCTCAGTAAAAACTCTTTTTTCATTCCATCTCTGTGAGAATCTTGGAAGACCTTGGTTCTCATGTTTCTTCCTGAGCCTTCAAGGCTGCATTTTATTGCTAAAATCCTGTTGCTGTTTTTTGTCCTTGAAGGAAAGTTTTCCTGTTTTCCCAAATTGTCAAAAATCAATCATTCTGATTTGACCATTTGCGTGCGTTGTTTCTTGTTGATCTACACAAAATTGCTGCCATTACTTACTTGTGCGTCAAAAATCAAATTACAACAACCTTAAAATAGGGTGATTCTTCACCCCAGTCACAGCCTGACCAAATTTGCATGTTTTAATTAAAAATTTCTACTCGATCTCAAAAATCTTTATTTGTCTCGATAATATTCTTGACATATGCTGAATTGATAATAATTGGCACATGTGTCCTAGTGTAAATCAAGAAACACGCATTTTTTTTTCCTTTTTAGAAACAATCTTTGTCACGCATGGACTTGAATGAAAGTAACATTATTTTAATACCAACTTCAAAACACGGCACCTGCTTTTATTTTAGATGCAGCAAAGAATTTTTTACATTATCACGTCAGAGTTCGTCAGATCAGAACGTGTCAAACCCGCATTTTCAAATTCCCTTCGATTGAAATGTTACGATTACCATAATTTTGTATTTATTTAAATATTTCCGATCTTTCACAGGACGACGGGATAAAATCGATTATTTTAAGAGGAAAGAAGAACTCGATTGGGTTTCAAGTGAAAGAGTCAAAGTTGGACCGAATTTTGCTTCAACAACCGATTCAATTGTCAGCCTACGGGTTTTTCAACCTCGGTCGACAAATGATGACCCAAGTTCAGAAAAAAAAGTTGAATTCAATCTTCTGAAATTGATATGTTCATTTTATTTTCATTTTCAGATGCTTGGACTCATTTTGACGTACTTGATCATTTTGCTACAAGAGAATGGAGAGGAACACAAGAGAGGAGTTGGAATCAATACCTAGAGTGTCATATATTTGAGAAGAGTTTCTTTTTGAAAATTCACGTTTTTTTTCTTCTTCGGGGATTCGTTTGGTTCCGAAAAGCAGAAAATCACTCAAAGTCGGCATATGGAGCATATTCATAATTACATTTTAATAAATAATTAAAAAAAATACATCCCTGGCTCCGACAATAATCCTGATATTCAGCGCTTGCACGTGAAATTGTTGGCAATACAAGTTTGTAATATAAATTTCACTGACTTGATTTTTTTTTCACAGTTTTATAAGTCGTAATAAGGATTTTGTAATGCAAAAAAAGTTTTCAAAAACGAGGTTGAAAAATACAATATCGACTGTGAGTTCACCAATGTTAGATGAGTTTCCTAGAACAAAATATGAAGCCACAATATTGTTTTGAATTCATGTGAAAAACATTATTTTACAAGCATCATAGGGACGTTTTCAAACCTAAATTGGACGAAGAAAGAATAGGTCATGTATTTTTTTCGGTTCGATTAGAGGAAACAAAAAATCAAAATTATTTGAACTTTTGAAGACAACTCGAGTCCTTATGATTCCTGAAAATGACGATTCAATTGTTCAGACGGATTATTGACCTTCTTTATTAAATTTTTTTTTACTTGGAAACATTAAAAGAGGGAATTACCATGGGAAATTTGATTCGAACACACCTTTGCACAACTCCGATTAAAAAAAAAACCTGAAAAATTCTGAATATTTATAGCTTAACATCAATATTCAGTTTTCATGCTTTAATATTTTCAGTACTGGCAACACAATTTCAGAAGTTTCAGAACTCAACATCAATCAATAATAAGACAATCTTTTGGATTGCTTATCGGATTTGGCGGGAGATTGTGCTCATCAATCGCAACAATTAATTTGAGGTTCACTCTGTCAAGTTCTTCTCAAGCATTCTGGCAGAAAATCGAAAATACTCAAGATAATGATCGAGACATTCGTAGAAAATCAAATAATTCCTGCACTTGGTGGACTTATCTAAAGAAAACAGCAGAATGAAGCAGGCCCTTGCTGAAAACTTTATAAGAATTCTTCTACTGATCTTTGGATTATTTCCACTTTCCAACGCACTCGCAAAAAGCCCAAAGTTTCGAGTTTTTTCTGCTGGAATTATTTTCGCGCTACTGAATTTAATCGCAGCTTTAGGATTCCTCTTTGCCCCTTTGTTTCTAAAGAACGGTAATCATTTGCATTCCTTTTTTTAATGAATCTGTGATCATCAGTATACAGTGAGGGATATTCTTTTCTGGGAAGCAGAGATGGCTAATCACCGAAGGAAAAACAACGATCGATCGCGGGAAATTAGCGCAAATTTGCAAGGAATCATCGTTTCTCTCGGCTTTACATTCTGCATTTGCGGGCAATTCCTGCAAGGGAAAAAATTGGCAAAATTCATAGAAGATAAAGACAGTCTTTCGAATGCAGTCGAAACTGCGAGCAACAAATTTGTGCAATGGAAAGCCGTTTTCTGGGTGCTTTTTTGCGTGGGAATCGGAGAATTTTCAGTTTTCTTCGGGAAAGCATTTCCAATGGACAAATACGGAATTTCAATGGCGAGTAGTACATTATAATAATCTTCGAGTTTTTGATTCCATGAATTTAATATTGATTAAAGTCATAAGACAATTATTAATATCAACCAACAATTAAATATTAATCTTTTGTTTTAATTTAATATTGAATAACGAACCAAGGGATACAAATCATGAAGTTAGAGAAAAGTGTCATTTTAATTTTTAATCCGACGTCTCGAATTATTTTCACTTCCGCTATCAAACTTCTGTCTCAAAAGAGTACAGAACAGTACTTCCTTCTTTAAAAAAAACCCTACAGCGAACTGAAATATTCAAGTTCAAATCATTAAAAAACACGAAACGTATTTTTTAAAAGAAAAATTGAAAGATCAACAAGTTGATGACAAACAAAATATATGAGAGGAGAAAAAATGAATCTTTAGAAGTACAGTAAATTCACCAACACATCAACAATAAAAAAGCAAAGCCTCATCAACAATTCATCAAGGCTTCTCAAGAAAATAAATTGAAACAAATACCCATTTCACGAAAATATTTGTTTGTCGGTCACTTGACGTATGACCAAAAAATTGACTGAATAAGTATTTGGCGACATTGAAATTGACATTTCAGAGAATTTGGACTTTCTCAATTTTCTATCACATGGCGTTGCTGATGATTTACATCTGGTCATTGACTGAGGAGTGCAAAAACTGCTTTCAGAGTGTGCACAAACAAATGGAAACTTATTTCAATGATGAAAAGCTGGACTCGGCAAAAGAATCGTCATTGCTAAAAGCATATTTTTGCGTTTTGGAATATTGCGATCGAATTTCTGATACTTTCGGGATATTCATCGCCTGTTTGCACGCAACTTTGTTCGTCACTTTCGTCTGTTGTTTGTACATCGTTGTCACTACATTGCCAACAATTCAAGAGACAATATCAACAAACGAAGCCATTGTCTACGGGGGTTTGTTTGTAGTTTATCTGGTTCCATTCATCATCTTCAACCATTCAGCGCAAAAGGTCATGGATCTCGTGAGTGATTTCAGTTTTTAAGTCTTCGTTTTCGAGTCTTCCCAAAAAGTGCCAATTAAATTTCAGACCCAGAAAATGAGGCATTAGCTCATATGATTATTCAACTGTTTTTTGATCGGAATTTTTTTCAGATTGTTCATTTCCAACATTTCATGCTAATTTTAAAAGTAAATTGATTAAAAATAAAAATATTTCTGTTCTTGTTATTGATGCTAATTTTATTAGCGCTTGAAGGTCATGGATCTGGTGAGTAAAATCAGTATGTGACTCTTTCTTTCCCAGTTTTCGCATAAAATACGTTCATGAAATTATTGAACAAGACTCGAGACACGGAAATTTTTTGCGTTACATGTAAGGGTAATTTATTAATTTGTTTGGATTTTTCATTCAAAGTGTTCCTACATTTCACGGGATTTTTACAACTAACTTGCTTGAACTTTGATAGAATATTTCCGGTTATGCTGTTGCAAAAATTAAATAGCTTCCTCAAATTCAACACACCAAAATCAGAGAAGCCGAATTCTCAGTAAAAACTCTTTTTTCATTCCATCTCTGTGAGAATCTTGGAAGACCTTGGTTCTCATGTTTCTTCCTGAGCCTTCAAGGCTGCATTTTATTGCTAAAATCCTGTTGCTGTTTTTTGTCCTTGAAGGAAAGTTTTCCTGTTTTCCCAAATTGTCAAAAATCAATCATTCTGATTTGACCATTTGCGTGTGTTGTTTCTCATTGATCTACGCAAAATTGTTGCCCTTTCTTACTTGTGCGTCAAAAATCAAATTACAACAACCTTGAAATAGGGTTATTCCTCACCCCAATCACAACCCAACTGAATTTGCGTGTTTTATCTAAACATTTCTACTCAATCTCAAAAATCTTTATTTGTCTAGATAATATTCTTGACATAATAATGGCACATGTGTCCTAGTGTAAATCAAGAAACACGGAATTTTTTTCTATTTTAAAAACAATATTTGTCACGCGTGGACTTGAATGAAAGTAACATTAATTCAATATCAACTTCAAAACACGGCACCTGATTTTATTTTAGATGCAGCGAAGAATTTCGTACATAATCACGTCAGAGTTCATCAGATGAGAACGTGTCAAACCCGCATTTTAAAATTGCCTTCGAATGAAACGTTTCGATTAACGTATATTTTTTATTTATTTAAATATTGCCGATCTTTCACAGGATGACGGGATAAAATCGATTATTTTAAGAGGAAAGAAGAACTCGATCGGTTTCCAAGTGAAAGAGTCAAAGTTGGACCGAATTCTGCTTCAACAACCGATTCGATTGTCAGCCTACGGATTTTTCAACCTCGGTCGACAGATGATGACCCAAGTTCAGAAAAAAAAAGTTGAATTCAATCTTCTGAAATCGATATGTTCATTTTATTTTCATTTTCAGATGCTTGGACTCATTCTGACGTACTTGATCATATTAATGCAGGAAAACAAGGAGGACGCAAAAACAGTTGCAACTGTACATTGAATACTGAAGCTGTCAATACGAATGCGTTTTAATATTCAGGGGATTTGTATGGTGTTACATACACACATATATTATTATTTTTTGGCTCACAAACCCAGTGCATTACAAAAAATTTCAAATTTATTGCAGAAAAACACCTACTTGCAGTTGGAGAAAAGAGTTTATGCATTTTATTCGGATTTGGCGCTAAGCTGACGGATTCTCGTCATTTCTACAATTAAACAAATGTTTTTTTTTGACACAATAAAATTCATTCCAGGTACTTTCGATAATGCTCACATGTCACCAATTCCCTTTCTTTCTCCAAAAAAATAAAAACCGCAGAAAAGTGGCAAGTGCACAATCGACAGCCCGTCTGTCAATTGTCGATTAGTGTCGGTCAAAAATCGATTCAACCCCTTCTTTTCCCTGATAAGCGTTGCCAGATGTGAACGACATTGTTTCCTATAAGTATCATCAGGATCCGGTGGAACATGAGGTCGAACGTACCGGAAAACGTCATTCGATTTATTTTACTATGTTTAGGACTTTTCCCGTTCACTGAAATTTTCAGCAAGAGTCCGAAATTCAAATGGATTTCGGTAGGGACATTTCTCGCCTTGTTGAACGTCGTGGCAGCATTCGCTTTCTTGGCAACCCCATGGATTTTCCTAAGAAGTAATTTATTTAAAAAAAAAAAACAGTGATACATTTACGCGTCGGGAAATAATATTCAATTTGCAATCCTGCAGACTTCGAAAACTATGCGACTGTTTATACGGAACAAGCGAGACAAGGAAGCGTGGTTTTGCAAATCGGCGTAGTTGCTTTCGGCTTTTCATTTTGCATTGCCGTGCAATTGGCGCAAGGAAAGAAGTTTGCGAAATTTTTGGAAGACAAGGAGGATTTCTTGAATATCGTGCCAACAGAAAATAATAATTTCGTGCAATGGAAAGCTCTTCTGGTCATCGTGTTATCTTCAGGATTGTACGAATTCTCGACATACTTCGGGCAGACTTATCAATTCAACTACGTCTTCATTTTAGTGGCAAGTGCAATTTTTAGTCCGAAAGAGCGATTTAATCGTGGAATACTTGGAAAGAAAACGGCAAGTTTTCATCAACATTCTTGCTCAATTTCATGATTTTTTTGGGAACAGGAAATTGCCAAAAAGGATACATTTTCTTCGTATTTTTATTTTTTTGCGCAACAAGGACGACGAAGTTGCGATGAAAATGAATAATTTTTTTGCGAATTCGAAAAAAAATATTCGTCGGCAGCATATTATAAATTAAATGTTTTCCTGCAGAATCTTTCGGGATATTTTTTCCTTCTCTTTGGATCTCTAATTTTTTGCGCTGCCACAAGTTCGACGAGGAACCGAAGTTGTGATGAAAATGAATAATTTTTTTGCGAATTTGAATAAAAATTCTCTGGCAGCAGATATTCTAAATTCGATTTTTTTTCTCTCTCAGAAACTATGGGGATCCAACATGTTCTACCACATCATAATCCTGACAGTTTACATCTGGTCAGTGACAGAGGAGTGCAAAAATTGCTTTCAAAGCTTTCACGAACAACTGCAGGCTTACTTCTCAGCTGGGAAGCTGGATTCGCACACCGAGTCAGAATTGGCAGACACTTATTTCGCAATGTGTGAATTTTGCGAGCGAATCACAGAAGTGTTTGGAAGATTCCTCGCTGCCTTGCATGCAAATTTCTTCGTCATGTTCGTGGTCTGCTTGTACATTTCCATCACCACATTGCCCACGGCACATGATTTAATTTCTGCAAAGCAAACGATTCTCTACGGCGGGTTGTTCATTGTTTACGTCAGTCCGTTTGTGCTCTTCAACAATTCTGCGCAAAAAATCATGGACTTGGTGAGCGTACCTTTTTAACCATTTAAAACTGCAGCTCTATTTTCAAATTATTCCGATTTTCAAATTATTTTGATTTTAGAGTAATACATCCACCCATATTTTTTTTTAAGGATGATGAAATAAAGACGAAAGTTGTCAGAGGCAAAAAAGAACGGCAACATTTTCGAACGACTGAATCCAGATTGGATCGGATTTTACTGCAAGAACCCATTCGACTCACCGCCTATGGATATTTCAATTTAGGCCGGAATATGATGACCCAAGTCAGTAGAAAAATCGATGGAAAATTCTCCAAAAAATCTGAACTTTGACTTCTTTAATTCATCGCCAGATGCTGGGACTCATTCTCACCTATTTGATCATTTTAATACAATTCAACGGGGAACAAAAAATGGCAAATTGTATCCCGAAATGAAGACAAAAAAATCCTCATGAAAAGCCGTCTGATTTCAGTCTACGGTGAATTGAATCGATCAATTGGAAAATTTGCCACGATGTCGATTTTTTTGAATGATCACAATATCAGAAATGAATTTATTAACAATGAGCTGGGAATAATTTTTGCTCAGTCCGGACAAGTATTTTGAAACGTATTCACAGCATGTTTCATTAAATCAAGACATTTCAAAATTTTCTGTACAGTATAATACAAATATGAGAAAATTAAAATTTTTTCGAAGAACTCAATATTGGCTTTCTTGTCAAACAGATCTTCACTGCTGCATTGACCAATGAAAAGGCTTCGGAATCTTGATTTTAAAATACTGTACGTTTCCTTCTGATCAATAACCTTTTCATCAGACAACAGATGATACACTGTACCTAAAAAAAGTAAAAAATCCCTACTAAGCTTGATTCAATTTGTTTCATTTTTCCCTCGTTTATACGCCTGTTATGCACACGTAAATAAAAATATGAAAATACAGATGCACAAAAACTTTTTAGTTCAAGGATTTGCGCATGTACAGTATGTCTTAAATACAGAACTATACAATAAAAAAGTAAAATGCGTTAAGAAATGCATGATACTCTTTTTTAAATTGAAAGGCAAAAATATTGCACAAAAAACATATCGCGATTCTTCTATCAATGATTAAGTTAATAATCGATACAGAACATTGCTGGTACAGCACCACAAATAGAAACATTACGACTATTTAAAAAAAGGATCAGCATTTCTAATTGACCAGAAGCTATTTGCTAATTCTCATAAGACACGTGCAGAATTTCTTCCTCAAAAAAAGTAGATTCGGAAATAGTGGTTTATGTATTTGATGCGATTGACACGCAGTTCATCAATCAATAAATAGTTCGGTAAATAATCAATTCAAACCATTTCCCCAGATAAGCTTTACCAGATGTGAACGACATATTTTTTCTATTTGTGTCATCAGTATCTGGTGGAACATGAGGTCGAACGTACCGGAAAACGTCATTCGATTTATTCTACTATGCTCAGGTCTTTTCCCACTAACTCATATTTTTAGCAGAAGTCCGAAATTCAAGTGGATCTCGGCTGGGACATTTTTCGCCTCGCTGAACTTTGTGTCAGCGTTCGCATATTTGTCAACCCCATGGATTTTCCCAAAACGTAATTTTATAAAAAAAAAGTGACAAATTTGCGCGTCGGGAAATAAATTGTATTTTAAATTTTTCAGATTTGGAAGAATATGCGTCCTTTTACGCGGAAGAAGTGAGACAAGGAAGCGTGGCTTTGCAAATCGGCATACTTGTCTTCGGCTTTTCATTTTGCATTGTCGTGCAATTGGCACAAGGAAAGAAGTTTGAAAAATTCCTGGAACACAAAGAAACGTTGTTTCGATGTATGCCAACTGAAAATAATACTTTGGTACAATGGAAGGCTCTTTTTGTCATTCTGATTTGCATAGGAATGGGAGAAGCTTGCATTTTTTACCGGGTGTGGTCTAAAATCGACCACATCATAATTACAGTGGCAAGTACAATAATTTGTCTCTGCAATATATTTTCATGATTTTTTGCAAGTCAAGTTCGCCAAATAGATTCAGACGAGCGGGTTTGTCAAAAGGAATTTTACACCTGAATGTCTTGAACAAGTACTGAGACACTTGTGAAAATTATCTATTTCTATGTGTTTGCGCAGAAATTATGGAATTTCGCCATATTCTACCACATGGTATTTCTGAAAGTTTATATCTGGTCAGTGACAGAGGAGTGCAAAAATTGCTTTGAAGGAATTCGCCAACAACTGCAGGTTTACTACACAGCCGGAAAGTTGGATTTGCAAACCGAGTCAGAATTAGCAAGGGCTTATTTTGCGATGTCAGATTTTTGCGAGCGGATCACAGATGTGTTTGGACAATGCGTCGCTGCCTTGCATGCCAATATGTTTGCCATGTTCGTAGTCTGCTTGTATGTTTTCATCAACACATTGCCAAAAGCTCATGAAATAAGTTCTGCAAAGCAACTGATTCCCTATGGGGGGCTGTTCATTGTTTTTGTCGGTCCGTTCGTATTGTTCAACAATACAGTGCAAAAAATCATGGACATGGTGAGCAAATTTTTAAATCATTCTCAACTGTTCTTTCGGGCGAAATAAAAATTCGTTCAATAGTTGAATCAATAGAATATTATAATCTGTAGATCGTAACTACAATTCAGAATCGATCAACTGGAAGATTATTTTGTATTATCCAAGGATGACGATATTAAGACCAAAGTCGTCAGAGGCAAACAAGAATGGCCACATTTTCGAACGACGGACTCCAGATTGGATCGGATTTTATGGCAAGAACCCCTTCGACTCACCGCCAATGGATATTTCAATTTGGGCCGAAAATTGATGACACAAGTGAGTAAAAAAAGAAATGGAAATTCAGCACAAAAAAAAATTAGAGCTTGTCTTATTCAATTCTCCAGATGCTGGGACTCATTCTCACTTATTTGATAATTTTACTACAGTTCAACGGTGAACAAAATACGGCCAACTGCATCCCAAAAGACAAACAACCTTCATGAAAGTGTTGCTGATGATTTATTTATTCATTTTTCCCAGCCAGCGAAATAATCATTGATGGCTTACAGTTGTTGCGATGACGCGTGGTCAATCACAATGTATATTTGACCAAATTTATAAATTATCCTATTCGATGGCGAATCTTTATCGATTAGTGACGAGGTCAATTTTAAAACTTTATTTTACTTGGGGTTAAGCGAACAATAATTCGCAAAATTAATATTACGAACGAAGAAATTAGCAAATTTGCATCACCCGTCATTGAATGAAAAATTCAAGGTAACGCAAATTTCATTACTGTAGAGCAGAACAGTAAATAAATATCGGCATCCCAACCAAACAAGCGTACAGAAAAAAATGTAATCATTTGGTTAAATTTAAAATATTACAGGTCCAAAATTTATTTTGTGCAGTATTCAGACACACAACTTAGTACTGTACTAAGGCGTACAATCAGATTTTCAAAGATTTACACTGGAAAAAAAAAACTTGTGCGCATTTCACTCGGGGGAATGTAATATTGTTGTTAGATACAGTACTCCAAATTTTTAATCTTGTTTTTCAAACACTGCTGTCAAGTACTGCCCTGTATTACCAGATTTTTCTCGGAAAAAGTAAACAACAAATGGAATTCACTCATTTTACGCAATTTTCCGAATCAGTCTTCTTGCGAAGTTCAAGAGAAACGAACTTTGATCTTGTGAGTCCTGAGACCATTTTGCAATTTTGAACTCATCCAAAAGAATTCAAGCCATGATTTCAAGAATTACCATCGGATATCTGATTGCTGTCACAGTATTTGTCGTGCTTTCAGAATCTCCGGAAAAAACTCAAAAATCCCGTGAGCATTTACTCATATAATTCTTCTGCTCTTACGCAAGGAAATTAATTCCTCGAATACTATTCATTCAAATTCATTTACAGACGCGCCGAAATAATATTTTCTGTTCAAAAAATGCAGGGAGAATTTTCCAAAACGAACAATCGAGAAGGAAGAATTCGAGTCAATACGACTATTACGACGACTACCAAGATAAACCCAAGAAAAATAATACGGAATTCAAGATTTGGTTTTTAAATCTGATCACTTCAATTTTGGGTGGAATCAACGGGACCGCTCCAGAAAGTCCCCTGTTTGACGTTGATTATAATTCATCCGACTTTTCAAGTTCTACAGTATCTACGCCGTCAGCAGATTATGCAACATGAATAAAAGGTTTATTTCAACAAGGATACATCTGAATTTTGTCGCAATTCATCCAACTGAAACCTGGTGAATTTCAAATACAACGTCTATTCCGCAGTGGATTTAAATTCATCTCACAAATATTATTTAAATAATCGGTTCTTCAAAAAATATTTTCTGAATCACGGGGGTGACGAATTTTCTTTTCAATATCCGGCGCAAATATAAATTGGTAACGTCAGCAGATCATGTCAAGTAATACGCGTCAAGTCATGAATTCTTCAGTGTGAAAGACTGGACAGCCATTCATGGATTTATTGATCGGCGTGAATCATGGAAATTCATGCCATTTCCTCGCTTTCAAGTTATTGAAAAGACAAACAAGATCAAATGGGTGAACTAAGGAAGAAAATTCCTCAAAAATCACAAGGCATCCAAAACACGCTATTCAAGATTTTTAAAACCTTAAACTAAAAAAAAATTCAATCCAAAAGGTGAACTTTCTCTAAAACACAATTTGCGGGACCCGAAAAATATTGGTCGCGGAGAACCTCACACGGCCAAAACAAATTCTTTGTATCATCATAGCCAATATCATGGTCTATTTGCGATAATAAAACGAGAGAACAAAAATATGGACTCACCCCGTCTGACTGAATACCAGACGTGGACAGTTGATCTCCCAACAAAATACAGCATTTCACAGTCCCTACAACACATGCTTTCAAAAAAAAATCTGCAGACAAAAAAAAAACGAAGAGGAGCAACAATACCTCGATGTATGCAAATTTCTCAAAGAACACACAAATCTGTGATTCAACATGACACGAAGTAAAGAAATAGCGGCTTCTGACGCGTCGGAATAAAAGATCAGACTTTATACAGTATGAGAACCAAGCCTTATAATCCCAAAGATGACTTACGTGATTAGAATATTTTTTTCCAACTGATCAAACAAAGGCATTATCAATTCTAAACTAAGTTACTAAGCAGTACTCGACCACAGACTCGCGCGCAACACGAAGAAAAGGTGGCAACTCGCTCCAAACTCGGTCATTTTATTATCCTGACCTCGATTTCCAAGTTTTGTTTTCTTTTTCCCCTTCCAACAATAATCCAACACAAAATATATCAACTCTCATTCACGCACGCAGTCAAAGTTAGCACAATGGCAGGAAAAAGTAATTTAAAAAAAAGCAGAAAAAATTCTGTCGCAGTATTGATCAGAAGAAAACAGAACCCTCAGTGACTCCCCGAAATCGCGGAACACAGGGGCCAAGTCCAGCACACCTTTGCAAGAAAAAAATAGGAGAGGGGGAACATTTTGGGATAACCCAGGGTAAAGCTTTGGAAAAAAAATCATCAAAATTGACTCCCACACGGACACAAAAATCTGGTGAACAACCTTAAATAATTGACAGCTTTACACACTTCGATTGGACGGCTCACCTCCTTCACTGATAAAAATTTCCGGCCCTAAACAAAGCAAGGGGATGTCTAAGTATCCTCCCATAGTGAATAAATCCGCAACAAGAAAACACTGTTTTTTCTCGTAAATACGGCTTAAAATTTTCTCTTTCTTTTGACTAGCCCTTCAGTCCTCAAAAGCAGACAAACTTAAAAGAAATCGAAGAAAAATATTTCCAAGATCGGAACTAAACCCCAAGGCACCTTCAAAACTTTTTAAAATAAAAATAGGATGAGAAAATTTCCACCGATTCAGATTTGCTGGTGAATGGGGTTTTTGTGTCTCCTTGCGCAACTGAAACACGTCAATGGATTTTTCTCATCAATGGTCATAAGTTCACTACGGTAAATTACTTGAATATTATGCAACGACGTGAATACAGCCTTTCCATTATACAGCAGTTCACTCATTCTGAGAAAGATCGAACGTCTGACTTTGTGAGACAGTTTTCATTATGCAGGAAAAACCATTTTCCTTGATAATTCAAAGACAACATCTCTTCGCATAAATGTTCATTTTCATACTAGTTTTTTATCAAAATCTGAAGTTATCCAAGAAGGCAATCAGTTTCAAAAGACTTCACAAGTAAAAAAAATTTGAAATTCATCCTCAACTTTCATTTTCAAGTGGATGGTGTCTCTAATTCAAATAAATACGCTTTTAAGTTTGTCTTTGAGAAAAACGAAATTAGTGCTTAAGTGATTCAAAATTATCAATATTGACTAAGAAATAAAATGTTCTGCATTATAACACTTCATATGATTCATTCCTTGAATTGTTGTGAATTAAAGTTTGAACATTTACATTCTTTTTCTGATCATCCATGAGGAAACTAGTATTGTCTGCCCATCATCTGAAATAGGTTTCGGTAATCTTGACTAGCATTTGGCTCACGAAAAGCTCATGCAGACTCCTCAAAACTCGTGCTCAGCCTTTTTTCCTAATACTGCGTGTCTCTAATTTTCGGAAAAACGTGGAAAATCACCGATTAGTTTATTCAAACGATCCATTACGCAATTGTATAAAGGCTTCTAGAATCAAGTAACTTTTTGATCAAAAGACCCTCGATCATCAAGGGATTGGGGGTAAATTCTTCGCAGGCTGGAGCAGCACAAGTTACGGGCATCCATCGCCAGTTTCCAAGTTGAGAGTGACTGACGCAAGAAGCAAAACAACGAGCTCACCACCACCACACGTTTTCCAAGGTCTCCTGGTAAATCAAGGTTGGTTTTCAGCATAAAGCGTGAAAAAAAAAGAGAAACAAAAAGCATGACGACAAAAAAAAGCAAGGTCGACGCAATAATGACCCTTTCAAAGAGCTGCTAGTTGGACCAACAAAGAGCCGGAAACTGGTTGATTTCGCACTGGTCCGCCTGATCCACGCTTCCGATACTAAACGACAACTTGACTCGCATCCGCAACGCCGGCGGCACAGCAGCGAGACTCCGCACCTTGACTGTTTGTGTCACACGTCCGCCACTTCCGCCCACCGTCGTCCCCGACGGCGGCGACAACTGGAGTTGAAAAGTTTTCGGCACAGCGGCTTGAAACAGGAAATTCGACACCGGAACCGCGCCAGAGTTGGTCGCTGTCAGCGTCATCACGGCAGTCGGAATGCCGACAACGTCAATCTCTGCACTGGAGAATTCAAACTCGAGTTTGAGCCCGTGTTTCTCGTAGAAGCTCACAGATGGAGCTCGTGGCTTCTCAACGACGCTGTTCAAAGATTCACGGCAGTCGGAATGCCGACAACGTCAATCTCTGCACTGGAGAATTCAAACTCGAGTTTGAGCCCGTGTTTCTCGTAGAAGCTCACAGATGGAGCTCGTGGCTTCTCAACGACGCTGTTCAAAGAAGACAAGTCACCGAATCCGTCGAAAATTGAATTACTCGTCGTCGTCGTCGGTGCTTCAAGAATGTTGGTTGCCAACGGGGCTTCACCACCACCACCGAAATTGAGGAGAATATCCAAGAGGTTTTCCTTGTTTTCTGAAGAAAGCGGGGCTGGAGCAGCCGGCAAAGCTGGTTCCATATCTAAACTAAGAAGGTCTAAAAGTGCTGCGCTTCCTGATGTTTCTTGGGGCTCAGATTTCACTTCCTCCGACTCCACTGTTTTCTGAAGAACGGCTGCGAAAATAAGAAAACCCTCCAATTTAATCTCCGTTCAAAGTTGTCAATATCTTTTGATCGCATCTGAAAATGTTTGAAAAACTCACAAGAATTGGCAGAGGAAGCCTTGTTCTTCTCTCGGATAGCTTGCCGATTCTCCAAAGGAGGAATTCTTTCTAGAAGTCCATTCCTCAAGTGCTCATAAGGACCAAACAGCTGGGTAAATTCTAAACCTCTTTGCTGAAGCTCAACACTGATATTCGTCGCAAACGAAGAAACCAATTCCTTCAATTGCGTCAATACCGTCACTGACTGGCACCTGAAATTGACAAAGAAATATTTCAGTATCCAACTCATCATGAAAGAAAAAAAAAAAGCCTGAAAAAATGTAAAACCTTGTGCAATATTTCATTGCTGAACTGAGCGCATATTCGCGCGTGACGAGAGCATTTCTTTGTCCCGCCTGCAAAACTTGCTGATATAAACGAAGAACTGTCTCCTCAGAAATCGGCCCGAGATCCGTTTCACCGCTCAACACGCCAATGGAACCGTCGAGCATTGCCGGGGTTCCAAACTCGCCAAGGCAGTACATGGCTACTTGTACCAAAGGTTGATGCTCCGTCGAGTTCTCCAACAACCGACATAAGCTGTGAAAACATCACAATCCGTCAAAATGAGGGAAAAAAAATTTACGCTACACATCCAATGAGACGCGTTTCTAAAATTGGTGGCACAATAAAACCACAATTTCGCGCTTAACATAAGACGCTTAATAAAAATTCAGGGCGCTTCATACAATGAATGTTATCTAAGATTTGCATAAACACAAGCAAAAAACCTATCTTCCCCCGAACCAAGTTGCAGTTAGCATATTAATGAATCGCAACATCATCTACGCGAAACCCGAATTTCTTTCAAGTCCACGTTTGAATTCCCTTGGAAAGATTGCATTAAAAACGTTCCTAACTCAAAAGCTTCACCTCTAACTAGGCAAATACAGTAAACCCTTTCCTCCTTGTTCAGCATCCTGTCAACTCTCTACCCCAATAAAAATGAATGTTACCCTGACTATAGTTTTTTGCTGGTCCCCTGAAACTCGACGAAGACGTTCGAATGCACTATAAAATACAAGGAAAAATTTGGTACACTCGACAGTATATCAGGAAAACGAATCATTTGAACCACGGCCAAAGTAATACCAGAGACCAACGAAAAGCCTCACCGTCTCACTGAATACCCGTGCTGGTCAGTCGATTCCCCGACGAGATAAATCACACTAGCAGTCACATCGTCCTGCACCGAATTCCCGGCCAGTTCGAGCACTTTGAACAAGGTA
>CAJPEX010004416.1:0-21887 GCA_905338405.1 Notodromas monacha | reverse complement strand
GGCATTAATTACCTTCCGCTGATGTAAAACTTGGACAGTT
This sequence comes from Notodromas monacha, assembly GCA_905338405.1. NCBI lineage: Eukaryota > Metazoa > Arthropoda > Ostracoda > Podocopida > Cyprididae > Notodromas > Notodromas monacha. The sequence continues at coordinate 21,847 of CAJPEX010004416.1, read as the reverse complement.
CGTGAGAGAAAATGTAAACCCTTTGCTGATTTTGTCTCGTTCTCTGTTTCCCTGGGAGTTCTCACGTCGGATTTCGAAAATAAATTTTATAATTTTTTTTAAATGCAAAAAAATTAACCGCGAGTTTCAATTTATCTACAAAAAGTTCATGAAGTTGATACCCCGCGTTGAAATGAGATTTTTTCCGATTTTATCACGAATTATTCCGCGGGTACTTTGGTTATAGATACTGTAGTTAAATTCTTATGGATCATGCAGGAGTAAGTAATAAAGTTCCCAGAAAAGATTGATAAGTTTTTTCTAATGATGGTTGAAGGGCTTCATCGTGAATTTTTCCCTGATTCCACGCAGATTCAAATGATTTATGCGTATCTTACATGAGGACAGCATTTATACTGTTCAGGAATTCTGCGGGCCCTTGATTATAAGAAGAAGAAAAACATCCTCGGAAATTTGTTTCTGCTGAAAAATTATTGATCGGTCGGCTAATGAATCAATTGAATCTGTCTTTGTGACGTCGTAATTTCATTCATCCGCTTCTAGAGGATTGAGGATTGAACAAGTACAGCATGTGAATTCCGAGATTAGATGGATCTCGGAAATGATTCTCTGATGTGGAATAGATTTCGACGTTGGTGTTTTTTTTTTTGCGGAACAACTCGCACTTCTGTGAAATTAGAACGTCGCTTAATTAAAGTCAATTCTCTCTCCCTGAACTTCACAATATTTGAGTGAACGCGTAATTGGAAGTTTCTCGGCGAAATCTCGGCGTCGGTTGATCAGGTTAAAGCTTAATTGTTGTGTTTTCCTGCGTGAGAGCGAGGAGTGACGTGATGTTTTTCTCCAGCAATTGTTCCCTGCCCCCGTATATGGCGGAATTAGTTTTCTTGTGCGAGGCTCGAGCGGTGTGATTTTCCTCGCGGGCCAGCGACGCTTTCTTTGATCCACACACGCTATTGGGCGGGAACTTCAATCTTTTTCGGAATTTCTCACGAAGAATTTTTTTTGTGTGTGTACGGAACAGTTTTGGCTCCATAAAGGTTGTTTTCGGATATGCATCCTACTCAGTGAAAGCCGATTTTTACGATAATTTGTCCTCGCGGCTGAATCGATTGGCGGGAGTTTTCGCCTGGCGGAAGTGTAACACGCGTTTTCTGGGAAGGAAGAGTTATGATATGATGTAATTGAGTATTAGATTCTCCTCTCTTGATTTCCATCGTCTCCGGTTCCATTTCACACGACTGCTTCGAAAGTGAGGGAATCAGTGGGTTCTTTCTTTTGCAGTATTTTTTTTTGTAATTGCTTTTGAAAAATTCGTAACACAGCATAATCCCGCCTGAAGATAGATTTAATGACTCATCTCCTTGACAAAATGCTGTAGCCTCAGCTGCCTCACACAGTTCATCGCGAAGATTTTTTTGCCGGCTGTATACGAAAGCAATAGTTATTGCATTCCGCATCTACATTAAGGAGCATTTGCTGATTCGAATAAATAGGCTCGTTATTTAAATACGGGTTCAGCTCCATGTGGTCTTTACTCGTCCCAGTTTACTGCCGTTGTGAGTCTTATTTTTCTTTATAACTTGATCTCCATGAATATTCTGAAGAGTTGAAAATGTGAGCATAAATCATGTAGTGTTGCGTCAGACAAAATTCGTGAAACTTTTCCTGGATCTTCTTTCTGTCACTCAGGAAAAGCTTTTATTAGTTTTCATGCATTGCCCTTGAAAACGTGATCATTGATTCTTCTGCCGTAAATTTTACTGACGTTTTTCTAGAGAATTTAACATTTATTCTCTGGATTGTTTCCTTAATTGTTTTGTCCCTCGTGAAGCTAATGAACCAACCCTTGTAATTTCATTAGATAAAACAGTAGAAGCTGAAAATAAACCGAGAGCTATTTTTGAAATTTACGAAAAAGAAACTTATACATTTTGAGTTTAACAGTATTTTCATGGCGAGTCATTCATGATTTATTAAATCAACTAGTTTAGGACCTCTAGTCTAAAGGAACAATATTGCATTTATGAGGAATGAAACAGAGGTTGGCGTTCTTGTTAACATATTGTCGTGACGAACTTGCTGTACCTGTGTGTAATTGTTGAATTCTACCAAGATTAAAGCTTCAATCCGCATATTTTGAGGTCCTAATTTTTCTTCTGTGAAATTTTGAAGGATCATCGGTCGGAATACGTATCGTGTACAGTATCTTATTTGGGTTCATGATCAGATGTTTCACGGTTGTGATCTCAATTCCATTTCATTCTGGTTTGATTTTTTTGTTGCAAATATACTATACAGTACAGTACTCAAGATAAAGCGGGGAAAATACTGTGGATTTTTTTTTTTTTTAGAAATAATTCTGAATTTGAAAGACCGCAATTCCCAGCATTCATTTTCGCACAACTAGAGCATACATGCTTCAGCTTCTTTTCAGTATCATAAAAATTTACAGACCTCGTTGTCTCTGAGGTTTACTCCTCCGTAAAATCGAGATATTCGCTTAGACCAAGGTTTTTCTACGTATTTTGGAAATGGTAGCACCCTTCAGACCAGTATGTGATTACGTACCATCTATCTAAAAAATGGTGATGTGGCGTATAGTCGCGTGATAATTGTGCAATTGCGGTTTTGTACTTCGAAATTGTGTGTTTGAATTGGCATCCCCGCTCGTCATTAGTGATGTGCTTACTTCTGGTTTCCCGGTGGTGCACTTGGGTACCACTGGATAGAAGAGACGCTATCGGATGTTACGTGATCTTCCCTTTGTTCAGTACAGTATTAACCGCGAGAGTCTGTCTTTTCAGTTTCTTCAGAATCGCTCCGCCGTTCTCAAGTGCCATGCGGGCGATGTCGGTGACGCGCGTCGCGCTTTCATGACGAAAACGTGTCGCGAAGTGCATGACAAAGGCCGCGAATCTTCTTCGGGTTACTATCCAGAGTGAGAAAATGACTCTTGAGTTCGAAAATCTGCTGATGAATAATTTAATGCCAACGTTCCGTTGGCCACCAATCCTAAGAATAGTTTCAAAGAAAATTTAAGTTTTCTTCAGGTGGACACCCTCCGATTATTATACAGAGTGAGGTAATCATTAATTTCGAAAGTCTGCTGATGAATAATCCCACATCAATTTAAATTTCCGATTTTTATTCGCGCACAGGCTTGATTTTTTGTAACAACAGAAAAACCGTCTCACCTTCACGAAGTTTTATTGAGTAAGACAAAGTTTGCCATCTTTTTTTAATCGAGAAAACGCAATTTATGTCACATTTCATGCCTTTGGATGATGGCCTTCAATTTTTCGCAGTCATTTAAATGCGTTTTATCGTCTCTCGTCCGTTTCTGAAGATGCACTGACTTTTTCAATCTACTTCGCGCGTCTCTTTCTCACATTTAATTTTTTTTAAATATTGTCACAGATTAGGAGCTAAATTTTATTTTTATTGGACACGAATGAATAGATATAAAAAAGGGGGTGGGAGAGAATGTGCATCTAATGCGCGATGCATCATCGTCGTCGTCGTCGTCGCAGTGATGTGGCAACACTGAAACGATTCCTTGGTCCACTGCTTCCGAGAGTTTTTTCTTCCTTATGGTCGTCAGTAGGGGCGACGAGCCATGCTAACTTTCAAGTGTTGTATGTGCTGGTTTTTTTCTTATTTTTATTTTTTTGTGGGTGCAATTAACTAGGGTTCAGCAAAAAGATTCCATTTCTTGCACAAAGATGGGAAGAATCTACTTCAAGAATGGGAAGTTATAATTGGGCATGGATTTCTTAAACGCAAAGAAATGAGTCATTCTAACACATCTTGCACATGTGGCTTTTTTCATGGCTATTAACTGGGGTTCAACTTAATTTTTTTTAGCATAAACATGATTGTATTTCATGTTGTATTGTATTGTATTTTATTTTTGTTATCAATTTGTGCTTTCCTGCTCTGAAGTGATTAAATGTCATTGAGTGGATTTGGGTTGGGTGGAAAGGGGGTTTGGTTGTGGAAATCTTGATTGAACCTTGTGATCGCTGAAAAGCGGCAAATAAAGTGTTCTGTTCATTCATTCATAATGAATGCTGAAAAGCGGCAAATAAAGTGTTCTGTTCATTCATTCATATAAATTGAAAATCATTCCGTTTTCCGATGCAAAAGAGAAATCGTACATTACTTTTCTATATGTTCAGGATTAAATCCGTCTTTCTTTCGGAATTTTCACTTATTTAAAATGCTTCTTTTTTATGGTGCAGCGAATAGAACATCTAATATCGAGCTTGAAAGCGGAAATGTGTGATTGTTGAAAAATTAAAGATATGGGTTTATTTGTAGAATACACCCTTCCAGTGAGTTCACTTGACGGACGCTGTAAGCCAAATTTTTCTGTGCTACATACTTGAAAATTCCTGGCACACTTTTGGGTTTTTGATTGATTTGTTGTTGTTGAAAAAGCATCATGCCGAATGTTCAAAGAAATTTTCCACATCTTTGCGGTGCATCACCGAGCTCATAAAATTTTACGGGTTTTTTCCTCAAAATAGGTCTCTCGTATGACTTTGTTTTTCATAGTTTTATTGCTGATTCCGAAATCCCAGATCAATGCACCCCTTTTTATTCTTTGTCATTTATTTCAGAGTTTTGTCCGTTCAGAAACGAAATTCGGTTACTTTTGAATACTGTAATTTATAGAACACTGCGAATTTTTGGTAGATTTTAATGTTGAGTTTTTCGGAAGAAATTCATGCGCCTTTTTTGACATAGGCTTTTATGACCAGCGCTCCAATTTCTCACGCTTACGGATTCAAGTGAGTTCAGTAATGGGTTTGCGGTAAACCTTTTCTTCATTTGGTCTGCAAGTAGGAGAACTGATTCATGAGCGGATCACTATTTTTGGAGTCTTTTCCTTTGGAAGGTTATTGAAGATGGGGTTTCTTCTGATGTTGTAAAACTTCATAATTTCCGAACTACGGCTACCAAATGGATGGAGAGAACTCGAATAAATGAATCTCATCACTGAGAGGAAATAAAGGTTTACCTGCTACATGAGTCTTTTTGACGAATTGCCGAACAGTCAGAGTCCTCCGGAATACTGTACAGTGCAGTGTTCCAAATACAGTACAGTACAGTATTCGAGAAGTCTTTTTTTGTGGCAATGTCCATGATCTGTTCTAAGAAAGGAAGTGTTCCGCAGTTTTTTTATGCTTAACGTGAAGGATGCCCTGAAATGGAAATATTGAGGAAGAAGTCCACTGTAAAATGCGAGAAAATCCTTTGAATTGAGTCTTACTGTCAGCTCTTTGAAGCACGAAATTGAGTACTCAAAGAACTAATCTTACGAAACTTTCCTTGCTGTTCCTTGTGTATCGAAATGGATCTCCAATTTTTATTGCACTGATTTTTATTCGGCTCTTCGGTCTTCTTGGGAAAGTGTGACGTGACGAAATCTTACAGAAGCGCGCAGCGGCAGTGGGTTTATGACACATGGTTCAGCTTCTCGCTTTTCACAGTTTAAAAAGTTTTCTCTCGATTTTTTGCCCTGTTTCATTGGAAATTTCGAATGATTCACCAAGTCTCGTTGAATTGCAGCAGTTTCGGAGAAAAACAGCTCTGTGTGTCGAGCCCTCCCAATTTTCGTCGCAGATGGTGCAACTGCCGAAAGCGGTCGGTGTCCGGAAAATGTGTCCCGTTTTCTTTCTCGCGACATGAAAAGTTAGTTTTTCGAATTTAGGGCAGAAGGAAAATATCCCAGGGGCCAGAATCTAATAAATCGGCATTTATGTAATCGACCAAATACAATTTGTCATGGGGGCGACTTCACGAGCCTTATTCTGGCCTGCACTTTCTATAGCCTGGAAATAGACGCTTCAATGCCTCGGTTATATATATTTTTTGCATGTACATCAATTTCGAGCGGATGATATTGTATTTTTCTATGATATTCTATTTTCTAAAAATTAGTCTACTTTCCAGAGCAATTCATTTTATTCCTCGTATTTACACTTTCGCCCTACAAAGAAAGCCAAAAAAAAGTTGTGCCATAGAAATACTGAACCCACGTTTATTTCGAATTTTAGGACACTGTGTAAGTACAGTAACAAACGCTAGGCTTGTTCGTTTCAATTTATCGAACTAAAAATTGCTTTCGTTTGATGTGGGATTCAAGAGAATAAAAATCTCGTGAATGAGATGAAATAAAAATTGATTATTGGTCTCAGGAGGAGCTTTTATGCATTGTAAATGAGGCAATTTCTTCTTCGCTTCAAATTATTTTTCGCTAACTTCTCTGTATGTGAAAGGAGATTGTTTCAATTTTGCACCGCAAAATGTTTTCTTCTTGGCTTTGATGTTCGTGGCGTCCAACTCATTTCGGAAAGAAGCCTTTCCCAATACTGTAGTCTGGAACTCGTCAAAGTGGGGCTTGAGTTTTCCTGTCGTAAACATGGTTCTTTTATGTGTATTTTTCCGATTTTATTGCGAGCAAATTTCAAAAGATGATTTAGACCGTCGTTTGTTTTTTGCTGATAACTCTCTTGCATCCATGAAAAAAAGGTCCGAATTGTTGTGCGGTCTCAGATTTATGATGTCATTCCGCGGAACCACCCGAATTTTAATTTCGGAAGTCCCCGTCGTTGGGGCTTCTTTATTGAGGTCTGAATGTTTTCGGGAAATAGTAGTACTGTATTAAATCTTCACGCGTGAATGGATGAGTTTCCTGGCGCTCAAATTATCCGTATTTTCTTCAGGGAGAATATATAAAGGAGCGACCCTGAGTAAGTACAACTCTCATCAGCCGGGTATAGAGAGAGGGGGGAAAAGTTTGTTCACCTTAGTTGCCGGGCGAAGAATGATCGCACAACGGTGTTCTGCACCCCACGGGTTCTTTCGATTTCTTTTTTTTTCATCGTCACTTTGTTGCAAAACCAAGCCTTGTAATGATGATTGCCTCTGCGCGCAGCGAAGCCGTGAAATCGACGTCCTGGTCGTGATGATATTGACCGTTTGCGAAAAGCGAAGCGGTGGGCATAGCAACGTTCCCCCTGGTTTCGCACACTCCGCTGTATCTGTTGGTCAGAGCGTGTTCGGTTTTCGAAAGGAATAATAAATTCGAATTTCCAATTTTATCGACCGGGAACTTGGCTGAAGTTAACGAGCGCAGTGAGGCCGCGAGATGCGGACGTAATTGTTGCTTGGGTTCTCGTCACCATGTCGGAAAGTCCGCATGTCGGATCACGTTTCACCGTAGAATTGCGATGACAATTAATTTAATTGGTTCTTCATGTGATCAAAAATGAGGATTGAATCCTCAAAAAATTAAAAGAAACGAGTTTCTGAACTATGAGGATTTAACTGTGCCGAAGAAAACCAAACAGAACCTGACCTTTTGGCATGAAAAGGAGCCCAAAAAGCAATGAAAAGTACAAGTCATGCTATACTGTGCACAGATGAAGGAGAAATATTCAACAACAAAAAAGAAGCACCCAGTTAACCCATTTTTGATTATAAATTTGAATAGCCTTTTAATGAAATTTATTTAGAAATTCTGTGAGTATGAATGGCTCAATTTTTTCGAAAGATGTCCAATTTTTCAAAAGTAAAAACTATTCATTTTCTAGATATGTTGGAAAAGTGTTCGTATGTCGAGGAATCGTCTGTATGTCGGGGTGGTGGATAATATCGAGCTGGGACAGGCTCCGACCGCAAAAAGGAGAGATGGTCGTCAAGCTTTTGAAATCAACCGAAAAAATATTGGCTGTATGGTCTTTTATGCATGCAATTCAAGAAACAACCGTTGAATCTCAAGTAATTTTTCCTTTAGAGACACACCAGTGTTGGTTGGCAACTCCATGAATGCCAATGTATTTCTCACGCAATAAAATCAGTCGGTTGAAGTAATGCATAAAACGAGGAACCTTGATATCGTTGGGTAAGATTTCTTTGAGCACCACAATTTCTGCATCTGTATCCACAAAAAGCTTATGAAATTCATTTCAAGACTGTGAGAAAAAGCTTTGTCTCTTCGGCAAGAGTTTCTTCAAATTTTTAGCCTTCATCTGGGCAAACTTCTGTCTCATGTCTTTTCTTAAAATGCAAGTTTCCAATCTACGCAGTCGCTTAACCTGTAAAATTACTGTACCATGAAAATGTTACTTTTTGATTTATTTGAATCGGTTCTTGTCTCTAGGACCGCCTTGAAATTTGCCGAATCCCCTTGTGAAGGAACATTTTTCATACGAATACGTTAGATTAGCTCTTGTGAATTTTATAAAAATGACTGTTTTATAGCCGCTGACAAGTTTATCGCAAGATAAAGATGCCTTGGGTGAATTCAATCTGCGCGAAAATGTCTCCCGGGTGTTAACTGCGCTTTTATTCTATTTTAATTTTGTGAATTGGCTTGGAGGGATTTTATCTCGCCAAGTCGAGCTTGTGCAAGTTTTTGCTTCCGTACCTCGTTGTTTTCGCGTTCACGTTTTGCTTTACGCAACCTCCACCTCCTGCTGCGTGGTCGGCGATGAATACAATATTATGTACAGTACAACATTTCTTTTCCTTGATGAAAGTGCGAAATTAAAAGTGAGTGAATTGGCATTCGGCGCGCTTGAAAACGCGCAACTGGCGCTTTGTTGTGGACGTTTTGCAACCGTTTGGCGTACCTTGGCAGAAATTAGAATAAACTAAAAAGGGAATTACCGAATGAATTGCGCAATTTTTTTCTTCTCAACGCTGCGCTGGTGGGAGAAATACTCGACGTGTGTTTCGAAGTGCTTCTTGTTGTGGGGACCAAGCGATTCTGATACAATATTACGCGTATGGTTCTGAAAGAAGCTTGCAAACGCCGCGGGGCAACCTTTAATGACAAGATTACGGTGACTCCTTGTAACGGTGGTGCTCATTTCAACGATGCTCCGCTATTCTGCGGGGGTATTTTCAAAAGTCCTCGAATCACGAACTGTTGTACGAAACAGACTCCAAGCATTTTTACTATTCTTCCAGTTCTCCGGATTACTCGTATTCATTTTTCTTATTCCCAGATTTTAAGAAAAGCAGATAAAAATCAGCACAACTCTTGCGAAAATATTATCTCTTAACGAGGCAGCACCGGTATCAGCTCAACAAATTCCTGATTGGATTTCCCACGGAAGTTGTAAAATGAATTGATGGCAGACCAGTTTCGAATACACGCGATTTGTAGAAAATTTACTTTAATTTCATCTGAGCAGGAAATTTGCTTCTACCATCCAACGTTATGTGTTGGATTTTCATTTAGAGACAGTGTAAATAAGCTGAGCGCACTTCCAAAAAAAAATTACATCATCAATTTAGTTTTACTCTTCTCTCTATTAATTTTAATCGGACCCTGTGAGAAAAGCTTTTGGAGATTCTTCCATGAGGTTCTACTTTTAGCTACGGATAAGCAGCTCCTTGAATTTCGAAGATGAACACTTTTTTGCATGTTCACAAAATTTAACGCTTCGTAAACACGATTTTCAGGAGGTGTACGTGAGGATTTTGGTAAAACTCGTTTTTAGAATCTTCAATTTCAAAAAAATAGATCCATGCTACAATTTTAAATTGGATCTCTTTTGAAAAACCCAATGAAGTTTATTGGGGGAAACGACGTTGGTGGATTGACGCACTTTCTCTTCTTCGTACTGAACACATGGTACCGAGATTCGCCGAGGAATGGATTTTCCCCGTGGTGTGCGTTTCCAATTTTCTTTTGATGTTTAGAAGTTTCCGGCCAATGATGGAAAAAAAAAGTTCTTGATTAAGGTCGAGTTTTTTTGTTCGAGCTTCCTGTATCGGTGAATGGCGCGTTCTACTGAGCTGATTATTCTCTCGCAGTAATTCGTCTATAAATCAACTCGAGGTATTGGTTGCTGAATTTTGAAACGAAGTTTTGCTCAATATCCAGGCTGAGTTTCAGTATAACTCTGAGTGCCGTATTTTTTAAAATCATTGCGGCACATTTGGGAACGGGTCAATCTACATCCAATTTCTGGATGTAGGAACTTTTATTGCTGCCTAGTCGTGAGAATATTGTATTAGCTGCGATGCGGTATATTCTTGTATTCGGTAGGTACATTGAGGAAGTAGATACACGCATCTGCCTGACGAATTCAGCCTTATGGGAAACCTCGTTGGGGGAAAAAAATTGAGTTCATGAAGCCCATTTCCCCTCGTTCTTTTCCGAAGAAACAGTTCACGGTTGTGACCCGAATGCCTAATCAGAACGATACGGGACGAAGCTTTTTATGTTGCTGTGTGGATAGCATATGGTCACAACTTCATGATTATTGCATGAATGCCGGGGATCAGTCCGTCTTCACAGTGATAATTTGTGGGCAGGTGATGCCCGAAACCATGAGTTTTTTTTTTTCGGGATTGATCTTCTGCCAGGCAGGTGTTGGAGGAAATTGTGTGATATTTTTTCCTAGGAAAGGCCTGCGGGGGCATCGATTTCTGGACTTGAATTACGCGGCGTATGTTCATGTCGACTCACTTTACGGAAGCAGTTGGGCTTGGCTTTTCATTATTATTTTTTTATATCAGAATTTTAATAATACAGTACCTTGGATCAGTTAGGCCTGCTGTCATTTTTTTTCCAGAATGCTCTTATCAGTAAAGAAGAAATATGGAAAGGTGTGTTGGCAGCATGCAGCTGAAGCTCTACTTGGTTCATTGTTGAAAAATCACCAGCTTTTGTTAGAACTAAATGCTAAGTCAATAATTTTCACCCCAACTGTATTATTTTATTTTTATGTCACGAACTAGCGCGAAAGGGAATAAAGGCTGAAATGTTCGGGTTTTTGTCTGGGTTTGTGTTCCGTATTACATTTTTCAGATAATGCGTCATGATTTTGTATCGAAAAGGAGCTGCCAAAAACAAGTTAAGATGGCTGATTGAATTTCATTTTAAATTTTTTTACATGTGTTTTGATTTCTGTTAAGCGCTCCTAGTTTTGAGAAAATCTTTCTTCGATTTCCTTCTGATGCACATATTGCATGACTTCTCAACTTGATCTTGAAATCAGGTTTTTGGAAAAGTTAAAGGAGACTTTTCAATTAGTTGATGCAAGTAAGTTACGTTGAGCACAGACCTACACATTTTTTACTTTTCGTCAAATACGGCATGAAATCCAGAATCCGTCTGAATAAAATAAATGGGTTTAAATTAGCCCTCTGATTTTTTTCAGGATTATGAATCTGTCTGATGATCACTCGGATTGACATGAATTAACGGTTCTTTATCCAGGATAGCCTTACAAGCCTTCTCGTCTTTATTCAGAGATCAGNAGTCCATCGCGAAAAACAAAATTGGACCGCCGAATGACGGCGTGAAAAGATTTCAAATTAATTTGTATGCCTGAGAAATACTGCTGGTCTGGTTAATCCAGGAAAGAATATTTCGTTTCCTGGTTTTGAGCAAATAAAACTATTTTCTGAAATCGGGTGTTCTTTCAATATAATTTCCACCGGGCCAAAGTCAATTTTTAATTTTGCCTGTCAACGGTCCAATTTATTTTTCCCGTCCGAAGTATGACTCAATTTGTCCTCGGTCCAACCATGTGCGCATGTGCGCTTTGCGTTCTTCACCCAGTGCACGTGAGGGCTTATAATAACTTGACTCCACGAAGTGAAATGATAAATTTCTGCTTATTTTGAGACCAGATGCTGGAGTCGTTGTTAGGGCGTGAAGGCCACAGTTCGAACCGTGCGACCGTTTCATTCAGTCGTTGCGAAGTTTTATTCAGACCATCGCTCGCCCGAACGGAGGAGGTTCAACCTCCAGTTTATCAACTTCCTTACATTTTTATGCTTCTTTTTTTTAATGAATTTCCTGATGGATACGTCAGGGTGTAACGAGAACTAACGGATATTTCCAATGTTCTCGACCGCAATTGGAATCATGGATTTTTTTTAATCAAGGAAGGAGTAGAACCCCGATTACCATGGCTACGATTAACCGTTCCAAAATTTCAAGCCCGTCGAAGGAAACAAGCGTAACACGTAAAGTACTTTCAATTCAGTCTCTTCCTTCACTTCGTATCGACTTCTAATTTTGATTTTTAAAAAATTGATTTAAACTGAAATGATCATAACTAACATAAAGCAGCTATCAAAACGTCAGAAATAAAAAATGCAAACTTGTGCTGAACGAGGAAAACAAGAAACTACAGTGACGGCAGAAAATCACGTAGCTTAAAATAATCTCTGTTCATTCTTGATGAGCCAGTTTCACGGTTATTTTTTAAGATTTTTTTTCTACTCATTACAACGAACTTTCAGGGACTGGAAAAAATTCGATGTGATGAAAAATTTGTTATATCAAGACTGATGGATTTATTAACAGAAATACACTTCATCATCTGTAAAATAATTTTAGTGTCAAAAGAACTGTAATTGTTTTTTCTCTCTGCAATATCTGTGCCAATAAATGTCTTTCACAAAATGGTTAAATTTGAAAATGAATTTAAAAATTGGAAAAATAACTCAACAAAGAAGAACATTGGGAAAAAAACAGATTATCACAGATTTTGGTGGGCGTCTAGCTATAGGCACTGTGCTTCCAGACTCCTGAGATGTTGGATATTAAATTAATCAGGATACATTCTTTTTATGGGCTTCCTGTCAGTCAGCTAATGTAACTCATTTTTAACTTCCTGTATTTTTGAGTGTGTAATTCTGGTGCAGACACATTTCCTGTCCAGTATTTGGGGATGATGAGCCTCAGGAAATTATCATATGAAAATCGGGGACGAAAAATTTGGAAATTTGGGACAACAAATCTGAAAATCGTTTAAATTTTAAAAATTTGAGAAAAAATTCGTTATAACCGGAGAGTCAGTAGAAAATAATTTTTTTATAACGAGAGTAATTTAAGCTGCGCCTTATGGATAACTGCATGGACTTGGAAAAAATTCGTTGTAAGCAAAATTCGTATAACGAGATTCGTTGTAATGAGATTCTACTATTTCTAACGTAAATATCCATTAATTCATCCACTGAGGTTTATGCGACTTATACACCAGCTTAACACTGAAACACTTTTCTTGTACTTATTCGTTCAGCTGCATCGTCCAGGACGCGTCTTTATTTTGCTTAGAAAATTCAAATTTTCCATCAGTAATTCGGTAGCTTCAAATGTCTACGCTTGTTACTAACATTCAAGTGATCACAAATTTGTTCACATCGATAAAATAAGTTATGCCGGAATAAATATCATTTCACGCGGAGAAATGAATTTCAAATTTTTTACGATTTAATGGAATGCTCCAAGGAGCGCGGGGGAAATTCTCGTAAGTTGGGCCGAATAATTATGAAGGTCAAACTCAGCTTCAGAGTACTGTACATTAAATGAATCGTATGTTCAATGGGTTCAAGACATGTGGAATAAACAAACGATTTGCTTAACGCAAAATTTAATTTTATTTGAATATTATTTGTATTTCTGACGCAGAGATGATAGGTTAAAATCCATTTAGACGCCTTGCTTTATATAATGAAGCAATCGGAGACGTGTGCTAGACAATGGCGATAGAAACAGCTGACATAAATGTTTCAAATGATTCAGAAGTAGAAAATATGCAAAATTTTTGGAAAATTCTGGAAATCAGTGAATGGAAAGCACCTTTATATAGTGCGAGTATACAGAACAATGACCACCGAAAGAGACGTGAATGGCAGAATTGTATGATTTTCAATTATAATTTTGAAAAAAATTGGGTTGTTGGAGTGTATGAATTGACACATCAGGTAAAGTCGTATCAAAAACAAAGCGTCTATTTACGTAATCACGTCGTATACAGTATTTCAATCGCAGCATCGTCATAAAAAATAATACATGCACTTGAATCGCAGTCGTTTGCTTCAGAGAAATGAAATGAAATGACAGGAAAACCCGTTCAGCTGCGAGCTTCCCCCTTTCCTTTCGTCATACTAAAACCGTTTCACATCAAGATTCGATCAGATAAAATCCAGTCCCCTTGTAAAATACGTAATTCAGCAGTACCAAAGTACTTTCCCCGTTTATTGAAAAAAAATTTTTTTTCTTCCCCGCATTGCTTCCGTAAGCACATTATAATGTCAGACAACTCCCATCGTCCACCGCGATCAGAAAGCGAAGTATTGCTTCAACAGTGGAAATGCAGCTCTGAGAACCCTTCAAGGAAGAAATGACAATACGCTTCAACGAAAATTCTGGAGAGTCAAGCATCCCGTCAGTGAAATAATTCTCTTCACTCGTTCGTGAACAATGGAATAGCAATTAAGACTTTCTCTGACACATCCGATGGAATAATAGACGCGGAGATGGCGATTGCGGCAGGGAAACCACAGTCGAACGAGCTTCTGGTTCTCATTGGGAATAAACGTGAGGGGGAAAAGTTTTTTCCGCTGTACAGAACTTTCATCCCTTCGCGAACAAGCCGGAAAAATATGAAATAAAAACGAAAAAGCCCTACGTGCTTGCTTTAATTTACTCTTAATGAGGCGATGGAATAAGGTCAGATAATACCACAACTTCCAGGTAAAGAAACGGAAAACAATCACGTTTCCCGTGAGAAAATAATTAAAAACTCTTTCCTTGAGAGATTCCAGAATCAGGAGCATAAAATATGAGAACGTCGATCATCCGGGTTGCAATAAAAAAACCCGGATAATCGCGAATGGATAATACTTCCAAGGATGACCGAACATAAAACGTACAGTGTTAATGATGTCCCTTCATTACTAACGTATTCTTCAGAAGCCTTCATGATTCGTCCTTTCAGTGTGTTTAATTTGGGGAAAATCACGCGGAATCAAATCACAAAAAAGCCGATTGCCCGATCTGAATAATTAAGTTTTATAGGAACGTAGACGAATTGGTGTCAGTAGGTTTACAGTGCGTTTTTTATTTCATAGCCGGCAATAACGGCGAGGAAAACTCAAACCATTCTGTATTTCCTATTCCTCTCGACAATGAACGATGCTCTAAAAACGTGTTAGTTACAAAAATTACCTTGCTTTGAAATTATTCGCGCCTGTCTGTTGGAAATCTCGCTTGAATGCCAGCAATTTCTGTCAGAGTGAGTACTCCAAGAAGTCTAAATTTTGCCAATCAACTCGGTCAAAGCAAATTTATGCAATATGCCTGAATTGAAAAGGAAAAAAACCTTCAGAAATACTTGTAAGCTTGGAAATCAGTGTTGTTGCTCGCGTGTCAGAAGGAAATCCCGTTGTAGGAAGATCAAGCGCGGCATTGAATCGTGCAGAGCAAAACTTGACCTTTGCTCTTCATTATGATCCTTAGTATAATTTAGTTAACGAGGTCTTCACACTCCTCAATTTAAAAAAAGTAAATGACGTTTCCGGAGACAAGTCAAGATTTAGACCAAAGCACATGTTAGTCCTTTCGAACGGACCATCCTTTTTTTGTTGCCCGATGGTAATGCGAGCTGCCAGTTTTCGTCTCTCATCATCTGCATTCGCTTCACACAAAAAATCAGATCATCAATGTGGTCTAAATAGTGTTCGTATATTTTATAAAAATTTTGATTGTTCTGTCAGGTCATAGAATTACTGCGTCACATGTCATCCCAAACGATGAAAAGCTTTTTTTATATATCTGAGACGACCTTTAACTAACCAGCGGAACCTCATCAGCCACTTCGGCTGTTGAGGGGGAACTTTTAAATTAAGTTTAAAATTCATTCTTAAAATACTGTGTCTCAATTTAGAATATTCCAATATAATTCTGCCCGAAATTGAGAGAAAAGTCCAGGCGGAGAAAACGTCGATGAGAGACTTACTCAGGGGAGAAAATTCGGCCGCAAAAATTTGATCAGCAAATAAAAAATAAAAAAAACCGTGAACCGGAATTCCGAATTCATTTTTCTTCGTTATATTTAAATTTGAAACTCGCTGTTTTTAAAATTACGATAAAGATAAAAATATGAACTTAACAATTAAAAGAAGAGGCTTTTCCATTGCGGCGTTTTCTTTGTATTGACATTTTCTCAATGCGTCTTCTGGATAGATTACACGTGGATTCAAGCTTTCAGATCTTTGAGAATTTGTTCTCTGCCATTTTCCGAATCCTCGAGCGTCTTGAGCGAAGCGAATCAAGAAATCAAAACGACGGAGAATTATTCTCTGTCTTCCTCTCTTCATTGAGTTCAACGGGGTTCCCTACAATCACGATTTCCTGTTCATGACGTTTGGGTGGGTGTACTTGATGTGAACTTCTCGGGGAGCCTATCTCGTGATCAGGGTTGGGCCAAATGACCCTCATCTTCAAACCTGAGACGTTGAATCTCCAAGGTGAGACGAAGCCTCGGCGCAGATTTCTGCGATAGTGGAAACCCCTTCAACGCGAGGACAGCAATTGTTCACCTCGCTGTCGGGTTCCAGTTAGTTTCGCAAAAACATGGAGGGTTTTCTCTGGTTTGCAACCACAGTCAAAACATGCGTGCCAAGCATATGCGCGCGAGAAAGATTCTGGAGAATACTGCCGGACAAAACCTTGATCAGACTAATCGGGACGTATATTAGACTAAACGGAACTTCTTATTACTACTCTACCGATGCGGTCTTATGATGCCGGAAGAAATCCCTACAGAAAAATGGACGGTTATGATATATTTTTCGCTTGGTACATTTAAACCACTCTCAAGCAGTTGACCGCTATAAAACCTATCTAACGATTTTTTAAACCTTTAAACAATTTTTCTGAAGGCTTTAGAATATTTGTTGGAGCCGGCTCACGGATCCGATTTCCCCGTGTGTTACGTATCTCGTTTCTGAAACCTGTAAAAGTTGGAAAAAACTGAAAGTGCAGTGAATCCCCTACAACTGCTGTGCACGAATCCAAAATAACTGTTCAGCACACTTTCTTTAATAGTTTTTGGCTCGATGCATGCTTGGGAATACCCTCGTGGATTATTCATACATGTTTGACTTTTGAAAATTTGAAGCTTTCAAGAAAGTGTGTTCCCTAATTCGTGAGTAAATCAATATTTTGGGATTTCATAGAATATTAATTTTTACTCACGCTTGATTTTCAATTGCTCGAAAGAAGGCAACAAGCCATTAGTCAAGATAATCGAGGTTCTGCTGTATTCTGAAATGTCTAGCTGAATTTTGATGATTTTATTTGATTTCGTGCTAAAATTATCCCGGGGCCAGTCGTACGCGAAAAAAAAAACTTGTGGAACAGTTTCGTGTATCTGTGACGAATAAAAAGGATGACAGTCTGCCTTGTTCGTACATTATACTGTCAAATATTCTCTTATCCGGTGCGATAGATAAAAGCGGAGCATCCGGTGCGATGGATGATGTGAAGACCGGAAGAAATCGAATCATATGCTTGGCGTGTCAGTACTCAGTACTGAAGCTGAGCTGTTCTCTTGGCCGAATTTGTCTAGTACTGTACACGAAATCTGTACAGCGGTCCTCGGGATGGTCCGAAAAGACTTCTTTCCTTTTTTATAAATCTGCGAGGGAAAATCCCTTGGCGAACTTCCGGTTCATTTTATGGTACTAGAGGAAGTTCTCGGGAGGGGTTTCTTGTGAGACGTTTTGTGATTCGTGATCCATATTGCGAAAAACCGGGGAAGTCGGAAGTTACTGGGAGATTGTGGATTACATACGGAAATTCTCCGTTTTGGGATAATTTCTGGACAAACTTTTCGAAAGAATTTTAGAATTCTTGAATTAAGCACATCGAAGACATATTCTTGCGATATTTATATATTTGTTTGCATTAAAGACGGACATTTGCTCACTCACTGACTCTTCAGCCTAAGTAAATCGTCATCTCATGTCAACTTGATTGCATGAAAAATACGATATGTTAGAGACGGAATTTTGTTGTTGTTGCTCCAACTTCAATACAAATAATGTGCCACAAAATATTTAAAAGTTAAAAAATGATTTCAATCGAGGCTTCGAGAGTAAAAATTCTTCGTTGAAGTCGTTCAAACAAGTATGAGATCAACTAAAAGACTTCAAGCAGCAAGCCTCGATCCAGAACCTATAATGCGTCTCAAACTTGTGTCTTATTTTAGCGACGTTAATTGAAACTTACGGACAAACTCTACACTTAGCGTGACTAAAACAAGAATTATAAGATCAGAACATGTTTTTTATTGGAACATGGTTTTCGGGTCTGGGAAATTGTCCCGAAGCAATTTTTTCTATTTTTTAAAAAGCTTTTTACGATAATCCAACCAGATAACAACAATCGATGTACAAGGACGGAATAAGTAAAAATACGGACGAAACTTACGAAGTGTTAAATCCCGTACAAATGGGTTTTCTTGAAGCAGTCTGAAGTATCAATTGTTGAGGATGATTTTTTGCGAGGCAGACGTTGAATCGGTTTGCTCTGGAAGACGCAAAAAGTTCGTTTTTCGAAAACTGTAAGCACCGCATCGACCCTGGCTTTGGGAAGGGGGGGGGGGCGGTGTATAGTATGAAACGCTGATAATTATTACGCGATAATATCCCGGAACATACTGAATTATTGATTTTCTCCGTTAGCTTCGAATAATTATGAAAAACCTTATAATGTATAATTTTGTTGAACTTTTAGCATCCAGACAAGGACGTTTTGTAAAACTTCGAGTGTTTTCTTCATAGAAGAGTATTCTTCCGTCTTCCACACGTGTTATTCTTATCCAAGGTGAACAACAAGTAAAGCGATCGTATACAGTATGGTAATTTAAAACCCTAGCGGCTGCAGTCGGTTGGATCGAAAGTCCCAGTGAAACAGCAGAAGGTTGCTGTTGCATGCCGCTTGAAGGACGCACGGGTTTCAGCAGGATTTACCCTAGAAATCAGTGTACGAGGACCCATTTCCATCTACCGGGCAGATCCCTGTTTTTCCCATTCGCAGACCAACTGGAGTTACGCGTGGGAACTTGCCAAAATGCCAGGGAGGTTACATGCCGTTCTTTTCATGTCATAAGACCCGTGCTGTGGACACGAGAAGCATTTCCCGTAATCCAGGACTTGCGGAAATCGGGCCAGAGAGTCAAAGCGCTGTGAAAAATATATATTTACGTGCAAAAAAGAATTGGTACTTTCCGTGAAAAGCCTGACAAAAAGGGTTGCGAGGATGGAAACCAGACCGTGCTGAGAATGACGCGCGTAAGAGCAGAACTGGGACGAGATGCTTTTTCCGTCTATACTGTACTTCATGCTGCTTTTTGATGGGTTTCTCACTCGGCAACAGCCTGGGTGATGTACGACTTTGACCGAAATCGTCGGGCTCGTTTCGCAGTGAAGAGTCGTTGTAAAATTCAGCAAGTGTTCATTTTTCTCTGGAGTTCACCTCCCGGAAGATGAGGGCAATTTTTCTTTTGAATTTCGCGGCTATTTCTTTTTTTTCAAGCCGCGTTTTCCCCGAAAATTAGGTTGGCCTGACATTTTCAATTTCCCTCATAATGGACTCCAATGAAATGATATGATCATATTTTTTGCTTTCATACCATGGTGGGAGTAAGGATGAATATTCATGAATTGTAATCGAAACCATTGATCTAAAAATATCGCAGTTGAAATTTATGGAGTTCGATGATGAGAAATCTGATAGGCTGAGGCAACAGCAGATCATCCGCGAAATAATCAGAGTATGACTCGAGGGATTAGAAGAACTGAACCATTTTTCATAAATCCTGGGAATGGCCATGAGGGAAATTAGCCAACGAACTTCGGAGAATGACTCATGTTTTAGGAAGTCTTAGTTTCGAGGTAATGCTCATGCTCAGGAGTACGTTAAATCTGAGGGTAGTACGTACTGGGACGTGATCAATTATAATATTTTTTAAGAAACCCCGATTTAGCGAAGAAAATTTTCTCTGGAGACGTTCTCGATTTTCAGGCTTTCTTGATGAATAGCTTTCTCGCTTTATTATTGTATTCGGCAGTCGCACGTGTAGTAAATATAGACTTGCTTTTTTCCTCCTTCGATTTTCAGTGCAGATGACGAGAATCATTAATAATTGCTGAGTACTTTACGAAAATCAGAGAATATTTGTGTGGCATAGCCTGGCCTCTCGTTTATCATTCCCTAATGGATTCCACACAATTCTCTTCTGTTTTCGCTAGAAATACCAAGTCACGTGTTTTGAGGGCTTGAAAACTTCCATGTTTTATTGTTCGTATTTATGTTTTTTCCTATTTTTCCCCTCTCTAGAACGATGAATGAGCGCTTGGAGATATGAGCGACATATTTTCCAACCCGTCCTAGATTTAACAAAAAAAATCACACGTTCGCCTCTTCCGTAACGTATTTTCACAGGCTTCTCCGTCAAGGATGTTCGTCACGGGCTTTTCAACTCGTGATTTGTTCGTGATTTCCTGGCACCTTTCTTGCACGAATATATTTTTTCATCTTTCTCCGAGGCGAACATGCAGAAACGCGGTCGAGTTCTTAACCACAAAACGGAGCTCGTTTTCTGGGGCTTTTTTCGAAACGGTTCCCAGTTTATTTTATAAAGAACGTAGTTAATAAACGAATAACGTGCTCATTCCAATAACTGTTTTCAGCATCTTGCTTCCTTCGGTTGTAAATCTTGTTGGGTATTGCTGGATGGTGAACGTTATTTATTTTAGCAATACAGTACCTCTCGTTGATCAATCTGCACCAACCATTTTGATTATTATTCACCCTGGTTGAAATTAAGGGAAAGCGCTGTTGAATGTACACAAACCCACCGTGGAAAAATAATGCTCATCTGCCATGCTTCAAATTTTACGAATTTTCTGGTGGTATGAGTGTTAATTGTATTTTGAACACGTTACTTCAAAAAATTCTTCTTGGTTTCAATGTGCAACGTTTTAATAAAAATTATACTGTTCTTTGCCATCCTGCGCAGTGTGATGCTTAGTGTGAAGATATTTCTACTACAGTAATGTTGATTGAAGAGCGAATATTCGCTGAAATCGAAGCTTCCGGGACAGAAAATCCTTGGCAAATGGACGGAGGTTGAAGAAAATCATAATATACAAACTTAAGATTTCGAAAAAGAAAATTGAGTACCCACTTGACTTCGTATCAAGGTATTGAAAATAATTTTTGACCAAAGCGTCACATTCCTTCAATTTTCATTCACAGTCCCTTTGAATCAAGTGGAAACTTGGAAAATTTTCCGTGTCAGACTTGGACTCGTCCGACAAGTTGCTCAAAGATTTTGAAAGTCATGGACGCATAACTTGCAGTACCTGCTAATCACTCGGAAGAATCCGAGTCTTTTTCCTGCCAGAATATTATTATTCCTTGCTTTTTTCCACTGGTTATAAAACCTTCGAACACTCTCCGGATACTGTTAGTACTGCCACTGTTATTACTGGCAAGCTCACGAAAGTCCCAGAGCAGCTTGTCTTGCTCTCACTATAATCGCTGACATTTTGTAGGCGAAAAAATACAATATCTCAAATGCATCATGAAATGAATCGCAACGCATGAATATTCATTTATAGTAAATCCGCGACAGGTTTCTCCGATTCATCCGGGGGCAGTTTGAGACGGGCTTTTCTCCATAACAGAAGCCACACCCTCATGAACCGAAAATAAATACTTTTCCACCTAAAAATACAGGGAACAATCCGCTCAGTCTTTCGCGTGGTGCATAAAAAATTATGGAGAAAGTTCAAGCGCTGATCGAAGTGAATCTTTCCCAGAATCGCTGAAATTTCTGTCGTAGGAAAGCACTCCGATATTTCTCGGGGGATTTTTTTTTTTTATTATCAAAAGGCATGCATAGCATGACAGATGAACCCCCTGCACATTTAGAACAGATAGCTCTGGTTCGTCGACTCCATCAAATGTGATGATGACGAGGAAGCATCCCTCAGTTTCCGGTGCATC